>JAQISU010000155.1:8595000-8847500 GCA_029339505.1 Unio delphinus
ATACACTACAATCATGACAAACCAACTAGCGTCTATGTGGTAAACTCACGATTGCCTGTTTATAGAGCATACTACGGAGATGGTCTCGGTGATACCATTTTAGGATTATTTTCGAGAATGGCTCCAAAAGTGATGCCGTTAGCTAAACAACTAGGAATGAAAGCCATTGATGTTATTCGTGATAAGGGTATTAGCAAAATCGGAGATTTCGCTGGAGATCTTGCCGGAAAAGCGTTTTCAGCCGCAAAGAATAAAATAACATCATTAGTGAAATCACGAAGTGATTTACGGAGAAAGAAACCGATACCGTTACCGTCTACAGCGGAAATGCCTGCAAGTGTTAGCAGAATTATAAATAACGCAGTAGACGAAAAATTAGCATCGTTGATGACTTCGTTATTGGTGACTCCGAGTGACCAAAATAACATGATAGCAAACATGATAGCGGGAAGTGACTTTAAAAAAACACGACGATGAAAATCCTACGGTGAAAATCGTTTACGATTTTACGATTTAGACTCTGATAAATAGAATAAAATGTTCAAAAGGTCACCTGATCCAGCATTTGATATGGATGCCCCAGTGCTCAAGAATGATTCCGTACGCGATTTTCAATTTTATTCTTATCACGCAGCACAACCGGATCTCCGATCGCGAATTGAACTTCAAGTTCATGATACCAGTAAATATTTTCTACCGTGTGAAGCGTTTATCGAAATCGAAGGAGAACTTGTAACAAATGTTGCAGCTGATACCCCATATGCAGATAACGCAAATGTCCGAGTTGGTTTTGTTAATAACGGCATAATGGCGTTATTTGAAAGCGCTAGATATCTCATTGATGGAAAAGAAATTGAATCCATTGACCGTGAAGTTGATGTTGCAACAACAATAATCGGGTTAGCGAGATATTCTGATGATTATTCAAGATCAGCGGGTCCATCTATGATGTTTGCAAAGGATACCTCTGATAACGCTGACCACCTTCAATACATTAAAGTGTTAACAGCAAGAGATAATGCAGAAGCCGATCAACAGGAAGCAGCTAATCCAGAACGTCGAACTAGACCCGGAGCTGCGTTTGATATTCTCGGAGGCGTTAATGGTAATCTCAATTTAGGATTTGCAACACGCGTAGCAACGTTGCATGGGCAGCGTCGACGATTTTCATGTGCGATTCCACTGCATCATATATTTGGATTCAGTAGAAACGTCCGAAAAGTTATTTATGGAGCTAAACACACAGTAGCGCTTGTACGAAAGGGTACTGATGATGATGCAATCTGGCGTAATGCTGGGGTTGCTCCCGGTAAAGTCATTTTAACAAAACTATCATTGTGGATGCCAGTGTTAACTCCATCAATCACCGAAGAACAACGACTACTATCATTTATGGACCAAGGAGGAAAGTCGTTGTTAAGTTGGTTATCAGTGACCACGGATATTAAACAAGACAGTGTTGATGGTACATTCACATGGCACCTGGCATCAAAACAAGGAGTTTCAGCACCACGTCATATATTCGTAGCGTTACAGAATAATGCGCGAGTTGGTAATCAAGAACGAAGTCATCTGATATTTGATCAGTTAGATGTTAATGAAGTCTCGCTGAGAATAAACGGACAGCTGGAACCATCCGAGGATATACAACTTGATTACGGTCAGAATCATATTGCACGCGTGTATCATAACCTGTTGTCATATATGTCACGTGATCAAAATGTGGATACTGGTTTGCAAATATCACAATTGGATTTTAAAAGCCTCTATCCGATTTATTACTTTTCACTGGAACATCTTGATTTAACAAGACAATCTGTCGTTGATATACACTTTAGAGCCCGTGTAACCCGTCCGACTGGTCCACCAGTTGGTGGGGTACCTCCTATCCTTATCCCGAATTATAGAGCGGTTGCTGTCATTCTCAGTGATAAATCAATGCTACTTGAAGGTGTTGGAGGAAGAATGAGAATCATTGATGCACCAGTGGAAAATCTTTGAACGATTTTTCCATTGAATCGCTTTACAATTTAGAATCAATCTATTATGTATAATGTCATATAGTGTTATTAGTGTTGCGTTAACTTCCGGTCAAATCAAGAAATTGCAAACCAAATCAGCTAAGCAATGTGGAACCACAATCACGTTGAAACCTAATCAAATGACCGGTGGTGCAAATAAATTATCACTGACAACTCGTCAAAAAAAAAACATTTCAATGATGCACTAGTAGCAAAAAAGGGTGTCCAGATTACTCTTTCTGCGGCTCCTATCAAAAGCATGATTAAAACAGGCGGTATATTCCCGTTGTTAGCTGCGATTCCAGCATTGATTGCAGCAGCAGCCCCAGCGGTGGCTAAAGCGGCAGCGTTAGGAGCCGTTGGTACCGCGGCAGGAATGGCACTAAAGAAGGCAACTGGACAGGGATATAAAAAAAGGGAAAAGGTCTAAGACTACCAGGAACCCCGTATTCATGGTACAGCGGAAAGGGTCTAAGACTACCAGGAACCCCGTATTCATGGTACAGCGGAAAAGGCCTGAGACTAGGACCGGTTTATTAATTCAGAAATCTTCGATTTCCGAACCTATGGTTCCCAAATCTTCGATTCCTATGTCCAATTTTGATTTAATGGATGCCGCTAAAAAACTAGCGATTAAAAATTTCAGAGGTGTCTTTATGAGAGATCAATTACCGAGAAAACCAAACAACACTGAAACCGGAATCATTAATTTAGATAACAGCACCGGACCCGGAACTCACTGGGTTGCATACGCTATAGATCCACGTGGGATTGTCTATTTTGATTCATATGGATTAGCTCCGCCAAGCGAGTTTATGCGTTATATAAAAACCCTTCCAATGAAGACTTGGTATTCTACGCTACCAACACAAACGATGATTGACCCACCAATATGTGGCAGCGAAGTATTAAATGTCCTTGACGCTATTTCTAACTCGTTGGGTAACTCAAGGGGAAAACCACCACATGTTGTCGTAAATGAATACACTAGTAATCACTGGCAACGACAGAGTCGTCAACAAAGATTTTAGAGAAAGAAAGAGTTTTGTAATAACATGATTGATATTTGGGGGAGATCTTTGAAACCCAAACCCGATGGCACTGCAACAGGTGATATAAAAAAAATAATCGAAGATGAAATCGCTGAGATGTTGAACTTAACAAGTGTTGACCCGAACAAAATAGTTGTATTTCAAGATCGCCAGGGCAAATTGAAAAGCAGTGATGTATCATTGGATGATATTTTAGTTAAACAACGAAACGCAATCGAGGATACTATCGCGTTATTTTCCGATCAGGGTAAACTCAAACCGGGTGTACTCGTTTCAACTATTACAGATAGATTAAAAACTCTCGTGTTGGAAGTATCATCACTTCAATCTAAAGCTGAAGAACACGGAAAACAGTTTACATCCTTCCGTAGAAATATCATTGATAAATTTATTGGAACCTCATTTGATAAAATTAAACTAAAACTCCCTGATATTAAAAAATCCATCGATGAGACGAAAACCTTCATCGAAGCCATCAAAAATGATTTTTCGAGGATGACAACAATCATTGAAAAAAACAAAAATTCCTCATGAGAAAACCAACAACGTAGTATACACGATCCAACACGGATCATTTGTGTGGACACCTACAAACAACAAATTAGATATCACTGCAACTGTCAATGGTATTTATCGATTAACACTGGTGACAACGATGAAATTTAATATTTCATCGTCGATTTCATCCGGGGTCAACAATACGATTTCAACGATCATCGACAAGGATACAACTGAAAAGTTCACGATAACATCTACTGATAAAAATTTAGTTAAGGCTCCAGTAATATGGTATGTAGAATTCGTAGCGGATATAAGAGTGATTTCAATTGATATCGTAAACTGATTTGGGAATAAAATGACATCACTGATGATTTCATCATCGCAATATCGCTATGATCGGGTCAGAGAATTTCAAACTAGACTCAAAGCGTTCGCCGAGGAGTATCATATAAAAATGAAAAAATACCGACGAAGAATCACCGCAATTGATATTACCATGTACTCGGTGTCAGGCGTTCTCGCTGGCGCCGGAATAATACTTGCATCGGTTACAATGATTGCCCCGGTTGTAGTTCCAATTTTCATTTCTGCGGCGGCTACAATCGCGGGTATATCAAACCGGAATAACAAAAAGGATATCATCGTGCAGCCAGAGTAAACTGGAAGATTACTCGATTAAATTTCATATTGTATCAACCGCATACTCGCAATTATCCTCGATGATATCGTCGTCACTCGATAATACGATTATATCAGACAGTGAGTTCTCAGCGATGGTCAGTATTTACGATTCCGCTATATCGAAATTAGAGCGACAACAACAGTATAGCAACAATGACAACACCGATGGAAATAGAAAACACGAACCCGAAAACCAGAATGATCTCAATAACCTCAACGATATCAGAGAGTGAGTTCTCAGTGATGGTCAGTATTCACGATTCCGCGATATCAAAATTAGAGCGACAACAACAATATAATAACAATGACAACACCGATGGAATTACTTCAACGAATAGTGGAGAACACGAACCCAGTACAAACAAGCATGATATCAATAACATCAACGAATCCTGAATTCAGTGTGAATTTCCCTAGCCCAGTCCCCGTGAAGGAGATAGCGCTAGCAAAACTACGAGTGTATCACAGTTGGCCTAATATCAGATCGGTAGCATTCGGTGGTCAACAACCGAATAATTCACTGGTATTTGCGAATAAGAATCGCGAAGACGGTACCACAGACTGGAACGTTGTTTCCATACCAACCAGATCATACCAAATTGAACAAATCAATGCTGAATTGCAACGTAGAATAAAATCGATTACTGGAAAAGAATCAAAAATAGCTATAACAGTTCATGAGCCAACACTATCATCTGCCATTGAGATAAGCACAGAAGGATATGTCGTAGATATCTATCAGAGTTCTATTAGAACCGTACTAGGATGGCCTGAAAATCCACCTCAGGAAACCGTTGCACCACCTGAACCTAAAAAATCTGATTATGTCACAGACAGGATAAAACCTGATAATCCAATAAAAAGTTATAAAGAGTTCAATATACCCTTAGAGTTTTTTGGGATCGCACACGAACTTGAGGAGGTGGGTGGCGAATATCCGACGTATCTTTTTGTTAACGAACCTAGCATTATTAAAAATTTCACAGCAATGAAGAATGATTTTTCACTGTTGTTAATATCTCTTAAATCCGGCTCTCTCACCCGAGATGAATTTATCAGCGTTGTAGAAACATGCAATAAAATCATCGACGATATGGAAAAATTTAATTCACAAATTATTCGAGTTATACTCGATGATAATAGACATCCCGTATCGAGAACAAAATTTGCATCAGAATATAAAATCCGCGTTGAAGATATTCCAGCATTCAAACTACAAGGATATAACGTACCAGAACTAAAAAAACTTCTCAGTGACACCATCGATGTTGGTTTTAAAATAATTCATGATGCATGGAAAAAAACAGCATCACCGGAAATAAAAATCCTAAAACATAATAATGACCCAGACGGTGGCGGCAGACATATCGCTCCGTTCAACGCGAATATATCCTCGATGATTGCGCTCAATTTAGTATGTGATGTTATCGAAGGAAGCTATCAAATTAATCTCGAACGATCAAATCAAGCTCAGCAAGGATATATTCTTTATTCGTTTGCACCAACAGCCCCTCCAGGATTTTTAATAATCGAGTCTCTGATTAATCCAGTCTATATGCGATGTCATAATGATTCATTAACCAGAATTAATTTCAAACTCACAGATCAGTCCAATAATCTAATTGATCTACAAGAGGAGGTGTTAGCGATTAGTCTGTTTGTGAGATCCTAAGGACTGGATCAAATCATTTATTATTTTTGTTAACCCATAGCAGCAGAGAGGGTGAATGACAACGACGTTGGCGTATATAAGGAAATCTTATTTTATCGAATAGACGCCATTTTTTTTACTATTTGGTAGAAGCCTCAGATTTCCGAATCGACGCTCGGAAATTTGTAGGGTTCACCCTCTCTGCTGCTCTTATCGTTTCTAAATTTAAATTTTTACTTGTTTCAGTTATTTTGAAGAGTTGCTTGCAAGGTTTTGGGAATAAAGCCCTTGTGGCATGCATATTATGTGAGATTTCATTGTTTGACATGCTAAACATTGCCAGTTTATCACATGACCATGTACTGAAACCAAAAGGAACATCAGATATGTATTGTTGCATGGATTTCACATTCTGCATTGAATTCTGTTATAAAACAGCATTTTATGTGGGAGAAAAAACATTATGGAACTGGTAGACTGTTTACTTTTTACAAATTGGTTTTCTCATGGGAAATGTTTGAGGTGAGAGTGTGGATTAAAGATTAAATTTTGTGTTTATATGGTTTTTCTGTTATTGATTTTAAGATTGAGCTGTGTACCAGAATTTTGTTTCAATGTGTTAAATAGCAAACGAATGTCCTTATTCTATACTTTTTGACCACGTTTTGCTAATCTTCTTTTATTTTTGGGAAAAAGTCTGATGTTAAAGTTTGCATTTAATGTTTTGATTGCATATGTTCCTTGTATTTAAATTTACTTCTTTGTATTGACCTTTTTTGCTACCATTAATTTCTTACATTTGTAAGTACAGTTTATAGCAAAAATATTACATTAAAGATTATTTTAATTTATATTTGTTTAGTTAGGTAAAAGTTATAAAACCTCTTGTTTGTTACCTTGATGCTGGCATTTTGATATACTTTCAGAGGAAATCAATTACATGTGTATGATTGAGAGTAAATGTGAAAAGAACAAACGCTATGTCCATCAGTCAGTCTGTCCAGTATTCATCACTCTCTGATATGTAGGTTCCTGTAGTTTAGTGCATGGATCAGACTTGGTGAAAACTAAACAGTCATGCCAAAAGTAGGCCAAAATGACTTACATTTTATGCTTAAGTGTCACCGTTTAATTCGGAAATATTTGTCAGTGTTTTTCTACAACCTGGAGTGTTTATTCATGTGGTTTTATCTGTGGGTCTATTATGTGGAATTCTGCATGGTTGCATCACAAGTGAGTCACTGTGATGTGTATTTGTATCTGTAACTTTGAGCTATGCTTTCAGGTCATTTCTCTAGCAGTTTCAGCAGTTGAATTGTTGATAATTATTGTTATAAAAAATTGCAAATGTTAGGTAGGCCAAAACTCTACCCTCATTTATGGACAAGGTCAAGCATACAATATAAAACTAAACATATATAACACTGAAAATGTCACATTTTTGAATGAATAAAACAATATAATGTAATGGAAAATATGAATGATTTTCACAAATTCTGCTGAATGTTTTGTTGCAATTGTTTTTAGGAATTAGCATTAATACAGCAATCACATATACTAGAATATGTAAAACATTAGACTTTGAATGAACTATAGATATACACAACACTGGTGATGTTGATGTCAACTGCCTTAGAACTTTAATTTTGACAGACTTCTGCTTTTCAGCATACTACTACTACAGATTTGTTCAGGTTTTTATGTGAGTGACTGGAACTACAAAGTCTACCTCTTGACGTTTGAGTTAAACCAAGTATCAAATAAGTAACAAGTCAATTTTTGGTCTTATACTTCAAAAAGTTTCTTATATATTGGTTTGCAAACTCTACACTTATTATTTGGAAGGAGAAAATATACACTATATAAAACAATAATGAAATCTTTGTGAATTGTTATGCATTCAATCAGCCACATATTTTGATCCCCTGCTGTGAGTTCTAGTCAGATTTGCAGCAGGAATTAACAGACAAGTGAAGATAGGGCTTGAAAATACAATAAAATGTTTCTTTTACATTTAATTGATTTTTCATCTAATTAAGCAAACGTTGTCTCAGTTCATTTACTACCAAACTTAAAAAACAACACAGGAACTCTTCTAAGATTGTCCAAAAAATATAAGTTATGGAGAGAAAACAAATACAGCCACAAACCATTAGAAAATTAATACAGATTTAAATATTATATTTGCTTGCAACTTAGTGTTTGAAAACAGTGTATGAAAACTTGAAAAAATGTAACTAGAAAGAACTGATAATTCATTCTTATTTTATGATATGTTTTGTTTAAATATCTCAATGTACATATGGGTTTTAAAATTATTCCATTTCAGAGGTTGGCCTTGGGTCTAATTGTTCACAGTCTGATGCATGTATTACACCCAATGCCTCATGTAATGTCTCCTCAGCTGGTTTTAGTAATATTTGCATATGTAACATGGACCACTATGATAATAATGGAATGGAGCCAAATGGGACATGCATACCAGGTAAGAAGTTGTTATCTTTCTTTGAAATCCACACACAAATACAATTAAACAATTTGAAACCTGTCTTGAAAGACCACTTGCCATGTAATACCAACTGTCTAGAGAGACCATATTCTCAATGCACAAATTTATTGATTATATAGCATTATGACCTATTATGAGAGGCCATAATTTTTCTAATATATATATATATATATATATATATATATATATATATATATATATATATATATATATATATATATATATATATATATATATATATATATATATATATATATATATATATATATATATATATATATATATATATATATATATATATATATATATATATGTACTCCTTCTTTATAACACTGTTTATGGGAATCATGAGAGTTTTGAAAGAAATAGCTGGAGCAGTGAATAAAGCTGAGTACCTCCTAAATGTATTGTGAGCCATACTTTAAATGTTAAAAGCTTCTCAGTTTGGTGGCTATGGTGATGTAATCAAGAAACTAGTACATTATTTTAATATTCTAAAAAAACAAGGAAAACAATTATAATAATAATAATGATAATAATGGTACCAATACCTCTAATAATACTAATTAAATGATAGATAATTTTGTAAATTGACTAGGACTATCTTTCTTACCTCAAGTTAAGCTTTTATGATGGTCTTAGTTGTATTTTAATGTAGTAATTTAGTAATTAAAACATATAACTGACATCAGATCAGGAATAGATAAAGTCTTCTCTTTTGATTATCGCTTCGGTGGCCTAGTGGTTAGAGCGTTAGCTTCAGAAGCGGGAGTTCATGGGTTCAAATCCAGCCGAATCATACCAAAATCTTACAAAAATGGTTCTTACAGCTGCCTTGCTATGCACTCAGCATGAAGAGGTTAGTTTTAATACTGGTCAGCCTGGTGTCAGGATAATGTGACTGGGTGGGAGATCATGCTACATGTATGTGACATGATGCATCAATGATAGACATCACTATAAACTGTCACACTGCAGACATCGTAGCAATATGACTGAATAATTGTTAAAGCTACATTAAAATCCTAATCACACACTCACTCTTTGCTTACCTGGCAGGTTGTCATGATACCTGGAATAAGTTTTGCAAGAAAAACAATATGATTTAAAATTATTAAGTTGTCCATCCAGAATACTCTTCTAAAAAGCATTAATATTTAGTTGTTTTCATGTTAAAAAATAGCGAAATGGTATTTATAACATATTTCATAATTAGATATTGAAAATGTATCAAGCAGAGAAAAATGCATATAGATAATATACACAGTGGCAACAAAGGTGGTATTGCTACTGTGACAATATCATCTCTGGAACTACTTTCTTGTCCCTTCTGATACATATTCATTATTGATAGAGGATGGTGGTGGAATTTATTGAGTAGATGTAAGGAAATGTTTCAGAGTGAAAATTAAATACTGTATTATCAAATCACTTTTCCACTTATATCAGTACAAAATGTTGTCGCTGAGCTAGTGAAATATCTCCTTACATCTACTAAAAAAACAGGTGTTGCCTTTATTATTTATTTTAAATTTTAGCAAATTCTTTAATTTGCATTGATTTGTTTCGCCATACTGCATCAGTGTGATTAATGACTGAATAGCTACATCAGTGAAATGAATTTCAGATATTCTGCATCACCTTTTTGCAAATTTACACGTTATACAGATTGCATACTTTTTGCACATTAGTGAATGTTTTAATAAAACAATTTAAGTGAGTCTTAGTTTTGTTAATACGTTGATTGTGCAGATTGATACAGTGAATATTGCAGTGGTGAGGAGTATTGTAGAAACATTGCAGAACAGTCCAACCGACTTGAGAATGTAAGATGAATATGCAACAGATTTTTATGATAGTAAGTTTTACTTGTCAGAGCTTGAAAAAAAATTTGACAAATGATTAGGCCACTCTAAATCTAGACAAGGCTCACATATTGTAAGTGAGTTCTTCCTAAACAAAAGCATTATCTGATTTGCCAGAAAGAAACCTTGAACCAGCCAATGAAATGCTGCTGTATATTTATTTTTAATATAATTTGACAGACTTTAGTAATTTATTAATATACATCTCCTTGCTGGGCCTCATCCGTAAATTTTTACAGATTATGAAGACGATCTTCCCAGTGGCCCTAGTTTTTTTTTTATAACTCCTCATACTTTTTCCTACATTTATGTTAGACTCCCTAATTTTCCACATTTTTCCAAAGAGTCCCTACAAGCACTACTTTTTAATAGTTTTATGTCAGCATATAAAAATTGTTGTTTTGCTAACTACATAATAAGAGTCTTTGGTTTTGTTTCTCAATAGTTTTTGGCTTCCAGAATAAAAATGGAATTGCTTGTTTATCCTTTTTATGGGAATTTTACTAGTAACAATAACACAAGGTTATATCCCAAACATATGTAGGAAGATTACCCTGTTTCCAGGCACTGATTTTGTGATTTAAAAAAAAACCTGATGCAGTAACAATACTACAATTGATGTAGTAACCATACTATATACCTCTCCTGCTATTCCCTAAATCCATGTAGTAACATTACCCTATTCAAGGCACTAATTTGTGACCTCAAAAACATGATGTCATAACAATATAACAATACTATATAGCCATCCCCCAAAACCCTTGCAGTAACATTATACTATTTTTGAGGCACTGATTTTGTTATTTCCAAAACCTGATGTAATAACAATACTACGCAGCTTTCCCCCAAATCCATGTGGTTATATTACCCTATTTGAAGGTTCTGATATTGTGAGCTCCAAAAACCAATGTGGTAACAATACTATTAATGATCCCACCAACCTATGTACATGTAGTAACATTACAATATTTCCAGTAACCAACTGTGTGATCTACAAGACTTAATATAGTAAATGTACAACATAGTTTATCCCTCTGACACATGTAGTAACATTACCCCATTTCCAGGCATTTATTGTATGCTCTCCAAAGTCTGATGTATATAATAATAATACATTGTTTATCACAAAACCCATGAAGTAACTTTGCCCTATTTTCAGGTGACAGCATAATGCTGAATTTTTGGACTTGAAAACCTGATATGGTTGTAATAAAACATTGTTAATCCCAAACACATGTAGTAACATTACTCTATATCAGTCTATGGTAACAGTCTAACGTTGTCATTTAAAAACATGCAATGTAGTAAGATTATTACAGCTATGACTGACACTGCCTCCACAATACAAAAGAATATTTAGTGTTGTCTTATAGGATTTTAACTTTGTATTTAATATTAAATATCATTATTTCTTGCAGATGCCTTATTCATAAGGTTGTAATATTACCGTTCCGGTGGCTTAAGTGGTTAGAGCATCTGTCTGAGATGCAGGAGGTCACAGGTTCAAACCCTGGTTGAGTCATATCAGAAATTTATAAAAATGATACTAACAGCTATCCTACTTAGGCAATCAGCATTAAGAGTTTCATGTTAGGACTGGTCAGCCTTATGTCAAAATAATGTGACTGGTTGAGATATACATACCTAGTAAAATTACTCTACTGATTATCAACTGTGACTACCATTCCCAAGTTGACATTGTTAATCTCCATTAACTCAATGTAGTTTTGATAGAACCCATGATATGACTTGTGGAAATTTTGAAATTCAATTTGAATCTTACAATTTCAAGTCGTACACAAGGATATGCTGAGTTTTATTGCAAATTTCTAATCCCAAAGATGAAATTTTCAATCCTACACTAAAGCATATTATGATGGATTCTTTTTTCACATTTCTGACCTAAAAAGGGGAGTCCAAGTCTGAAAGGCATAGTACTGTGAATACTGATGTAACTTTCAAGTTGCAAAACAACCATTCAAAATTTCCGTACTTTACAGACACAAGTCATATCACGGGTTCTATCAAAACTACATTGAGTATGGAGATTAGCAATGTCAACTTCGAAATGGTAGCCACAGTTGATAATCAGTAGAGACAGAGCATAAAAAGTGAAATATTAACTGTAAACTGTCAGTGACATTTAAAAACATTTTAGCTTTCACAGAACAGTAATGGCAATGCATAGTGACTGAATTGTATACTGAATATATTTTTGCAATGATACAGATATCAACAGATCACAAGATGAAGTCCACATTTGTTGACAAGATTAATCAAGACAGACAAATAAGAACCAAATAGTTTTAAATTCATCTTTGGGCTAGAATTGATTTAAACTTCAGAAACAATGGCTGAGAATAAACATTTTTTTTTAAAACATAAAACAATTACCACAGCTTTTCACTCAAAATTGGACTATGGAAGCTGTTCCTGTATCTAAGTCAATCAGTATGAAACATGCTCAATTTAGGATGTCAATATTTTGCAGTGAATGTTTAACTTTATTACTGCGAAGAAAAAATTTATTTGATGATGCAAACAAGGAAGTGTTTGATTTTTTGTGTGCACTATGCTTCCTGTAAATTGTAAAAATATTCAGAAGTCATGATAAAGGTCAGGTTGAAGAATGAGCATGAGATTTTACTCTGGTGTTCTGTAGTGGAAAATACAACCATACACATATGAATGTAATAATAATACTATATTGCCTAGTTGGGATCAGCTAACGAAACTTTGCTAGTATGCATTTAATTTAAAATCAGAATACATTTTTTATCCTGGGATCAGCCCAGAGTATGGTTGAATGTTTTGACATGACTGTCAGACTTTTATCTGGCTCACAATAATATTACTGAATGTAGATCTCCAAACTCACTTGAACAAGATTATTACATAGCATATATGTTCTTCCTCCACCATTAATATTGGCCAACTTGTATAGCATATTGTTGTGCTGAAAAATGGCGTTAAACCCTACAACAATTTCAAACTCCTTGTAGTAATTTTATATTTTAGTAGAAGTTATAGATATTTCAGTCTACAATACAAACTGCTACATTACAACTTGACATTCTTGTCAATTAACTGTAAATCCTTAGATGAGTGTATGTGTGAGTGTCAACTGAACAACAGGTAACAATTCGTTACTGCCTTTTACCTTTATTTCGTGTCCAAAGCAGTTGTTCATTGACTTTGTTACCACAATAATAAAACATTAAAAATATATCAGTACATTTTCATACATAGTACAAAGCATGTAGCATGTGTGGAAATGTTTAAAACCTGTCACACTTAATTAACTAAGGTACTACATGCATACATGTACATATCATTTCATAATTGCTGATATGAACACTTAAATGCAACTAGTTATAGACTTTATTTTAAAATGACATCTGAAAATTCCATCCTTGGGATTACAAATCTGCATCAAATACTCAGCATATCCTTGTGTATAGCTTAAAATTATAAGCATCTACATGTACTTGAATATCCAATTTTCCAAAAGTCATATGACGGGTTTTATCATAACTACATTGGGCATGGGAATCAGCAATGTTGACTTGGGTAGGTAATCACCATTGGTGATCAATATAGTAATATTACTATGTGTGTGATTGGGATTTGTAATGCAGCTTTTGCAATTTTTCAGTCATATCTCAATGATGTCTCAGCCTGTGGCCGTTTGTAGTATTATCACATACATGTAACATGATGTCCCACCCAGTCACCTTTATCCTGACACCAGTTGTAGTATTGTTACTACATCAGTCTTGGAGCTCAAAATATCAGTACCTGTTAAAAGGTAATATTAGTACATGGTTTGAGGGATAACTATGCAATATTGATACTATATTATATTTTGTAGATCACAAAATCAGTGCTTGGAAAGAGGGTAATGTAACATGGGTTTAAAGAATTGGCGGATGCTTCTCAATTGACTCAGTTGCTTTTAGACCTCTGAACGAAGTGCATTGGTTATCTAGACATTTTGCACTTGAAGCAATCATTCGAAATTAGGGTGTTTTATTAAAATACTTTGAAGAAGAGAAAGATAATGACATTAATGATCCTATTTCAAAGTACTGTTTTAAAAAGCTAAATAGTCAGCAATTCCACATAACATTGGAAGTTTTGAATGATGTGTTATCTGAACTAGTTTCTTTAACAATGGCATTTCAAAAACAAGGATTGACACCAGTGGAAGCATATCATCTTGAACAAGGTAAACTGAACAAAATGCGAATGCATTACTTGGGTGACACAGTGAAATGGAGTGATAACGTTAAAATCCTTCTTGACAAAATCTCTGGAGAAGTTTCAGTAAATACTAACTCCATATTAACTTTCATTAATATGCTGTGTTAGCACAATGCAATTATGAATTGGAATGAAACACATCAGTTCACTTTGTTCAAAGTACAAACAATTTTTTCAGGAGGAACAAGTTGTTATTCAGCAGTACAATGACTTCAAGTTCTTAGTCTCAGAAAAAAATCAAAGGCAAACTAATAAACAGCTTTCCAGATATGGTGACTTTAGCATTTCAGAATGATCACGTTGCAGAGTTAGCGAAATTGATGGATAATGGTGGAACATTTTTAGCTTCCAGTGCAGATTTTGAGCATGGTTTCAGCCTGATAAACAGTTTGTAAACCAAATTAAGGTATTGTCTACAGTTAGAACACTTGGAAATGCTGATTCATGTTAAGAGTCACCTTCAAGATGGAAGATCAATAGATCTTGATAAGATTTAATATATGCAGACTGGGTAAATTTAATAGATTGCAGAGAAAAACTTTGAGAATGATAACTAATATGATGCCTGATGAGTGGTATCAGTACGCTAATTCTCTCTTTCTAGGCTTCTATACATATTACATGAAAAAGCAGACTATTTCAATGAATAAATTAATTGCCATTATACAGTGTTTGTTAATTATTGTAAATATTAAAAATTAACCGTTTTGTTTAGTAGGCCTATATACCGTTATGTGGCACACAACAATTTAAATTTCCTTCCAAAGTTGCACAGCCAATATATTTTGGCACACACAGCCTTCGGAAAATTAGAGGGGGCATTGACTGGGGGGGCTGTAACCAGATGATACGGAGGGGCTTCAGGTTTCATTCATCAAAAATGCTCTTTCCCTTCTCAAATTTATCTTCAGATTGGAGGACAGATGCCTTTCTAAAGCAGGAGATATGGGAACTCACAAAGCAAAATTACAAAGGCATTAGAGCATGTACAAAGTCCACAATCTTCAGCAGTTTACTCAAGGCTGTTTCTTTTTTAGTCATTATTTAGAGTCACCATACCCAATTCAAGATGAAGATGGTGAGTTCAGTCCACTTCTTTATCAAGGTTTTTCACTTCTGGGAAAATCAACTCTCTGGCAAATATTCCTCATCATGGAATGGTCACTCAATCCATTGGTCTTCACTCAGATATGTGCCCTTGAGGACGCCTGATGATCGATCTTTTTAATATGGTGGTATCACAAGTTACCCACTTTTGTCTCTCCAGTTCCAGACCCAGACACTTGGGCTAGGGATGTACTGTAAATCAGTATGGAGGGATTGCAAGCATTTTCCCACCCTACTACAGTGCTGATGCCAAACTTAATCAAGATGTTATGGAATCAGAATTGCCAGATGATTCTGATCGCTCCTCACATGTGGGACAAATCTTGGGTTACTGAGGTACTTGATCTAGTGATAGATCTACCCAGGAAGATCCTTCCCAATCCAAATCTCCTTATTTAGCCATGGCCGAAGGTGTTCTATCTCTTGCTGGACCATCTTCTACACACTTGACTCTTATTAGGACAGCCTTGAAAGACAAAGAATTTAAACCTTCAATTGTGGAGAGAATCCCAAGAGCAAGAAGGCCATCCACTCTGAAGACGTATGAGGTAACGTAGCACATGTTTAGGACTGGTTCCAGATCCATTACATCATCCCTTTGAGTGCCACAAAATCTCTGGCTGATCTTTCTTTGATTCTTTAAGGAGAAACTGTTGGTCCTCAATTGCTACCAAAGGCTCCCACCCATGATATTGGATACATTCCGGCATCATGCCAACATGTTCTTGGCTGGGATAGAGACCTATTGAATATTTTAGGTCTCATTTGACTAGTATCCTTCATTTGTCGCCAAATGGATCCAATCCTGGGGTTTAACATAGCTCAATTATGATCGCTTCAAACTTCTAGCCTACATTTGGCAAAAGCCACTACAATACATATGTTTCCTGATAGCGTTTGCTTCAGCATGAAGGGTAATGTACCCTTTTTGTAGACTAATATTCCCTTAGTTCAGATCAGAGGTTTTTGTGGTTCTCATGACATCATTGGGCTTTGTAGCCCCAAATAGGTTACCGTTGCTTGCTTTTTTCTATAGCCAAGCTGAGGACAGCAGCCATGCTAGATCCTGTTTGCACTCTCAAGCACTAATTCTTCTTCTTCCAGTGTAGGATGAAACATAAGATATCACCCTGCAAGTTATTTTGTCTTGGCTGAATTGGGTCATACACTTGGTATACTTTGATGTCTCACCAGATCAATTACCTCGTATAGCTTACTGCTCCATAGTTTCACTGTTAGCTAGAACATAGGATACCCTTTCTTTGTGGCTGAAGTGGGTTGTACTGACCAGACCAGAGTTGCCTTACATAGATTACTGCTACAAAGTTTCACAAAACCTCTGTAAGCCTTGTTTTCGAATGCAACGTTCCAACCTGAGATATAAGTGTTTGGCTGGCAGGGAGTCACATATGATGTTTTGGTCTTTTCAGATGTGGTCATCATTCCTTTTATATTCAAATATCAATTTGTTCAACTTCCATTTTTAATGACTGGATCATAATTTGACCCATATGTTTTAAGTGCAATGTGCCAAGTCATTTGTATGATAAAAACGCACTTTTCCCAAGCTGAAATTGACATCTGTTGATGCTAACATTTTATAAGTGTTTACATTGGTCACTGCCTTAATTTCTACTAAACATCTGCCAAATTTAGTTTTTATTAGGGAGAGAAAATGTAAGTTTCTAAAAGCAGGGAAGGGGTAAATGCTTGAAAACTATTGTCTTATTCTGAGTTGTGGTATAAAAGTGTACATTCTTTACTTTACTTAAACTTATCTTATGAGGAATGATATAATAAAACATTACAGTCAGAAATAATAAATTAGCCCAATAAAGATAAATGCCCAGTTTTTAACAGTACTCATGCATTCAGAATTGAACTAGTTGATAGCTGTGTACTGCTATATATTGTCTAACCAGAATTCGCCTCGGACATTCGCTTTTTCGATACTATTCGGAAGTGTTCGCCTTGGCAAATAATACACGCACAAATGGTTACAAGTAAAATAATTCAATAAATATCGAACTTTTAATTTTAAAAAAGTTTTTTAATACATAATAATTTTAGTTAATAAATAATTTTATCTTATAGGCGATGTATATGGTACAAGCAAAGTTTAAGCTTCGCATACAATAATGAAACAAACAGTACTCTCCGGAGTCTCACCTACTACTCGGTTCATGCCTGGATCCGGCAGATAGACATCCAAATACTCTGATTCAGTACTCAGCGAAAATTATCTTCTCGGTTAGGTCCTACTGCTATATTGAATCTCGTAACTGTACCATTACTTTGTAATGACTAAACATGTAGTTTGCATTTAAGTTTATATTCAGTGGGGCGGGGGTATTTTTAAACAGAAACTGCTGCTATCTGCAATTTAATTGTCCTTGCCTTAGAGAATTAATTTTCATTTTTGCACAGTAGAATAAATTTACATTGTTGTGGGCCTAGATTAACAAAGAATGAGCTCACATTGGTTTATTAAAAAAAATAGCAAAATTCGTTTTGTACTCATACTGTCATAAGGTAGAGTGTCTTGTGATGTCTGTCTCATAACTGCCTTCATTTTTTAACAGTAAGATAAATTTACATTGTTCATCAGAAGCTCAGCAAGGTCACCGTAGAGTGTGCCTCTTATCAAGTCAGCACATAAGGTTTCTAAATGTACGAAATATACAAGAGTTTTAAAATTAATTTGAAATTATCCATATATATGATAGAAACAAAGATCACTGATTGCTGAAATGGTAATTGATTGTTAATCACTCATGATATCTCAGTCTTTCCATGCGTGGTCTTCATTGACTGACTGTTCAAATGTTAATCAGTAATGCTGCTAGTCATTCCATGGTGGAGATACCATCTGCATGCCAGCCAAGGGACATGGGGTGATTTGTAAGTATGTTATTAATCCTTCGCAGAGCAAAATGGAGGGGATTACATCCCCCACCACCATGTGTGGTGTTCTGAAAATGCATGTAAGCTGTACTGTAATGTTATATTCTTATTATGCTTTTCATATTTTTCTCAAATGTATTAGGAATTCATTTTGTTTCATAGTTTTTGTAATTTTAATGCTATTTGTGAGATTGATATTTTTTCTCTATTTTCAGTTACAAATTTACGAGTTACGTTTCTTGACAATGGTAGTATCACTGAGAACACGATGCCGATATCCTGGACTCCCCCAAATGATACAGCTGCAGTGTCTTACTATCGTGTGGCATATGGACCAGCAGATAACACAACAGTTGTTAATCAAACAAATGTTGGTAACCAGACCTCATTTGTTCTCAACAGCCTTGATCCAGGAAAAAAATACTCCATATCAGTTTTCTCTGTCAACACGCAAACGGACTTAACTGAACGAAGTACATCAGAGACAAAAAACCAAACTACAAGTATGTAATGGTCAAAACAATTAAATCAATTGTCAGTGTAATATATAGGTTTATTAATTCAGTAATGCATTGGAATAGTACAGATTCATTTGTATTTTCTTGTTGTGTGTGTGTGTGTGTGTGTGTGTGTGTGTGTGTGTGTGTGAGAGAGAGAGAGAGAGAGAGAGAGAGAGAGAGAGAGAGAGAGAGTGAGGATTGTGTGTTTCAATCATATGGTGAATTCAGAAAATACACTTTTCATACAGTAAGAATAGTTTTTGTCATTTATAAGAACTAGACTCTTACTGTAAGGATGATTGCTTGCGAAATATTGAAATTAAAAGTTTAGACAAAAATTTATATACTATAACTCACTATGAAATAATGATGTCATATTGATGATATTATACTGTAATAAACACATAATTTGGAGCTGCAATGCATGCATTGATGTCAGTATCATTAATACAATATCTGTTACTATTGCCTTATTAGCTCTTTTCCTAGTGAGTGGTGCAAGGTGAATAAGTCTTCCTCCAATTAATAATTGGAGGTCTTGAACAAAAACAAGACTATTTTAGTATCATCCCTTAGATGCTTGTTATTTTGAACATCAAATAGTTATAACTGGGACATAGTTTTTCTGGCATATGTAAAGTCAATCATATCCATTTTTGCATTTTAATTGATCTTTTATCACCAGTCTTGGTTTAAATTTAGGGGCCTGAGCAAACCCACTATACTGATTTAATAAAGAAAAACCTGCCCATCTTTCAAATAATGAGGTTACCAGAAGGTCCATGGGAGGAATGTCTGTTAACTCTCTCAAGTCTGATCCTCTTACTCCTGACATCCCATTTGGTCCCAGACTTGTCTTGTTTTGAGAGGCTTGATCAGACCTTACAGGCAATACAAAATTTGGGTTCCTGACTTTGATTGTGGGACCTTGCATCTCTTTCAAGGATCCCTATTTGACAAATATCCCATAGGAATGAGGTGTACACAGTTGTAAAGGACAGACAGTCTATGATGTTATTTACAGATCTCTGGTTTCTTAGTATATTTAAATAAAAGGAGGAAAGTTTCACCTCTTGATGAATACACAATTCAAAGAAGAGACAGTCATAAGACAGGATGTTTTTCCCAGTTTCCCTGATTTAAATAAAAGGCAGACAGTGAGCTATTGATTTATATTCAACCATTCAACAAGTTTTCTCTGAAATAAAATTTCAGTATGTTGGCTGTTGTTGGTATCAATTATCAAAGGGTACTCATCCCCCATTTTACTTGGAGGTCTATATCTTCTTTCATTGGATAGTTTCTATGGAGAACACTCTCAATAGTATGCCAAATTTTTGGAAAGAGAAATAACCGGGAAGACAGCCACATAGAACTTATTTCAACTGGGAGTCAATTTAGACCTACATGCTAAGATATTGAATAATGAGCTTACTCATTATGTGTCCTCCTTAGTGGTGGACACTTTCAATCTGAGGTTAGATTGTCTGAATGCCTACATCATCTCACCTTAGAGAATGACGCCTTAACAGAATTAGGACATAGATGTTACAGCTCACATCCTGATAGCTCACCTGTGACCCAAGTACTCATGATTCAGTGTATCCTTCTACTTTTGGTAGACAACCACTGGGATCTGCTGTCAGAGCACAGTGGGTTCCTCATGTAGAAAAAATTCAGATTCTCACTTTCATGCCTGGTTCATATTAACAATCTCTCCTTCCCATTTTAACTGGAGTTGCAGGTTTTCTATGTTTTAGAGAAAAAGAATACTTAAAGTATTCACTGTAATAGCATTTGATCAACTGTCTCCAATACACTTAAGTTCTTTTAGGCTTCCACAAATTTTATGGGTTTAGGCAGACCCTTATCTTTCAAAAATTAACTTAAACCTTTAATGCACAATTATGACTTTTGAATAATGATTAAACCAATTAAAATACTCAGTATGGTTAAAATAAAGGCTTTACAAAATGAATCTGGAAAGTACATAATAAATCAAGTATATATTTAATTAAAATATTAAAACAGCAGTGCAGTAGAAAATATGTCCATTTGTTCAATACAACAGCATTTCTGCCATTTGTTCAGCATCCCACAGTTGTAGCATAAAGTCATTTGAAAAGTTTAATGATACAACTACCGTAAATGAATACTGATATAATATTTGTCAATATGTTATGTGGCACAACAAATTATGTTCAATGTTTAGTGTTGTTTATTGCCTTAAGAGAGAGAGTTTGTCTTTTGAGAAAGTGTTTCATACTTCTTGATTTTATTTAAGAACAAATATTATGTACAAGTACTATACGGTGGTCCCTTACTTATAAGGCCACTACTTCTGAACTGGGAAAGTGGCCATATAAGAGGGGGACTATATTTGTGACAAGTATGTGTATGAAGTAAGAAAGCTACAAATAACTTCTAAACATTTAATATCTTCATTTAAAAGTAGCATTAATTATTGAAAGTTTCTTCTTGTCTAAAGAACGGACTTATTTCAAGCTAACATACATGATTAGTTCTTGTTCTTAAGTGTAAAACTGGGAGTATGTTAGTACTGACATATGCATGGCAAAACCATTCAAAAACATTTAAATTTTGGTACATACATTGCTTGGCCTTTAAAATAATTATCTTTCCATTTACACCATTTTTTCCACTGCTGCAGAATATTCTCCTTATCTGTTACAATGTTGTATATTCAAGTCTTCCCAAAATAAGAATTTTTGGCAAGAACTCTTGAACTCTTCCCATTGTCATCAAGTCAAATAACTTCTAAAGTATTAATTCTCCATTGATGTGATGACATGTTAAAGTTTTGTAACAATTTATTCCTTTGTTGCTAATTGTTCAGTACTGCAACTTAATCATGCAGACCAAACTTTGTAGTAGACAAAATTTCCTTGTTTATAAAGAACTTGATACATGACTGTACTGTCACGTGATTTTCAGTCTTTGTTTAGTACCCTGTTTTCTTCAAGATTAATTTCTCATTAATGTTTAATCACAAAATCTACATTTAGCATATGCTAGTCATATTATGATCTAGACAATTACATCCAGTCATAATAAAAAAGTCCATCTGATGTGTGATGCCCAAAACATTATCACAACATTGTTGACCCCATTACCTTTAAATATTGGCAATAATGGCATAATATTAAACTTAGTTGTACATGTACTTTAGCCAACTCTTCTTCCAGTAATGACAATCTGAGCTTGGGAAACAGACATTTGTAAAAATAACTAGTTTACGTACCATACCAAATAAATTAAATATTTGTTCTGGACATATATTCCATTAAAATGTGGCATCATGTGCGTGATACATTTTACATTATAGCACAAATATGCTGCTTCCTCATCACATTAGAGGGGTTGCCTTTCTTGAGAGGTACTATTAAATTCAAACTCTTTGGTTCCAAGGGATTCTGTCCGTCAAAAATGGGTGACTGCTGGTCGGGGGGGGGGGCATTCATAATGAGGACCACTGTATCTAATTTAATAAGTTGAATTTCACTAGACAGTTGAGGTACAGTATAGATATGTAATAATTTATTTTCATATTGGATTTTCAACAAAGATAATACTACATAAAGATAAAAAGGTGTAGGACGCATTATTATTGTGCTTAATGGAAATGAGTAGTGCTTTATAACACATGCACTAAAAATAGCATGACTTTTTGTGCTGGAATAAAACAGTTTGATATAACAGTACTGTTGGGGTATTAAATTGTGAAACACCAAAGGTGCAGTTATAGACATTTATAAAGATTCAACAATAGGCTATCACTTCTATAATCTTTAGATCAGTGATGAATTCCCATTGATTCATGACAAAGAAAATTGGGCAAAAATGTTCATTTAAAACTCTTATTCCTTCTCTCTCTCTCATATTTAATGGACTAATGTGTGTAAATATGTGAAGCGAGAAAGAAAAGAGACTTGGCTTGATGAAATCGTGGAAATTGAATTAAACTAATTAACCTGCAAGAACAATAGTTGTCATAATGGTATATGGGGCCCTGAGTGGTCTAAAGCGCTCTCTATTACGGATCATTGCCATCTCACCTCTGTCTACGTGGTTTCTAGTCTAAGATTCGGCTAATGTAGTTATGTGAGAAAGCTTGCCAGTAGCTTCTCGTGGGTCGTGGTTCTTTCTGGGGGTTTTCCTGGGTTCTTACTCCAACAATAATATTGGCTGCCATGTATAGCCTATTGTGTGCAGAAAAATGGTGTTAGACTGTTCAAAAACAACAACAACAATAACGGTATGTGTGTACACTTTCCATTTGATTTGTCTACAGTTCTCATGATAATGATGATACAGAAGTGTGATAGCCTGTCAAAACTGCACATACATACTTTAAAAAATATAATAAGGTTAAAGAAAACATTTGTTTAAATATTTAAATGTCAGAAGGTTGCTCTCTCCCTCTATTTTACACACTGTTGGTTCATTAGGTGGCAAACTAATGTTCTAACAGAGAAACATAGAGATGGACAATGAAATATAAGCCTAATATAAAATTTCCAACTAGCAATCCCCCTTCTCACCTTCTGTAAACCATTTTAACAAAATATGGGTAAAAATTAATGAAAAGAAACAAGCAGCATGGATTTTTGTGTCATGCAATTATGTCTCTGGACCTATGAGTGGTCATAAAATTTACAGAAAGACTGACCAATGGAAATAGGAAAGAGAAAAATTGAAGATAAACATAATTGAAGTAGGTAGCTATGTAAACTAAAGCATGATAATGATTTAGATCAACCGAAAATACATTTAAATGCTTGAATTACATATTGTTGGTTCATTATTTTGGATAGTTAATAATCCTCATTTGTTTCAGTATACATGCCAGTAAGTAAATGGCTGTAAGTTCAGCGTTCAGTAAGTTGACCATGCTTAATGTTAACTGTTTTTCATATTTAAATATTTGTTATCTCTTATATTTATTTAAATAGTAACAGTGAAAATAGATGCATAAAAAGAAAAAAAGAAGCAGCATATTAATTTGCAATGAGAATTGTAAATAGCTAAAATATCAAATCAGAAAGGTTCCACTTCTCATCCATTGAATTAAATTATAACTAAATGCATTTATATTTGTACTTTCTCTAATTTCCTTTGGGATTCCTTTCCAAATTAGTGTTCTTACTATTGAAAACTTTTCTTAAAGAATTCTATATATGGTTCTGTGATCGATAGGTTGTTGGCTGAAATTGATCTTAAATTTGTATTATTGCATTGTTTCTAGCAAGAAATGTTTCATTGAGATATAATAGGTCATATTCTTTAAAGCTTTTTGTATAAGCCTAGCCTTTCTCAAGCACATTTGTTCACTTACTATTAACATTTTCATATCATTGTATTTGAGATTTTCAGCATTATCTTAGATATGTTTGAAAGCTTTTCTTTAGTATAATAATTTGTAAATATTTCTGTCAGAAGTATTCCAAGGTAACATTACAGTAGTCTATGTATTTTTGTATATAGGATTTGTAATAAATTAATCTGAGCATAGTGGATAGATATGGGGTTATCTTGCTACATAATCACAGACATTAATTGACCTTATGACACATGAATGGACTTCTAAACCAGAGGTCACAAAAATCCTTCCAGACAAGCCTGGGTTGGTTATATCATTGTGTTCTTGAAAAAGACATTTAGCTCCCATTTCCTCGGGATAATATCACCAATCGAGTGCTGGCAGTGCCATTTAGGACATTTAGAACCCCAGTCAATGGGGTTACTTTATTTGTCTCACCCACAAGGCTAATTGCCCAAGTGGAGAGACATATAATGTAACCCCATGAATGTGATTTCCTTGTCTGGGTCCAAACCCCATTGTAGATTGTTTTCCTCACCCAATATTTTCCTTTAAAGTAAAAGAAACTTCACTATGTGGTTTAGAATAAAAATACATTAATGAGTGCTGTAGTGTGACTGTTGCATCCAAAGTATACAGTTTGTATGTGTGAGCAAAGAAAAATAACAACATAAAATGTTTCATAGTAATGAGGTGTAATAACATTTAATATATGGATGTTATATGATATTGGCAATAAGTAATTATTATTCATTAAAGAAACTTTTTCATTTTCATCAATTACAATTTTGAAAAGTTATATTGTAAATAATGAAACGATACTTACTATACAGCTCAACTGTAATTATATCTTATTTAGCTCTTTGTTAGTTATATCATATTTAGCTCGTTCTTTTCTTTGAAGAAGAGGAAACTGTTAGTGACATACTTGTGTTGTCCTTAAATATTGATTGTAAAGTTACCCCAGTTTATTAAAGATACCCCAAATACGGACCCTAGTGAATAACCATGTGCTGAACTGTCTAAGTTAACAGATTCTTTCCCACAAAAAAATTTCTTTGAACTATGGCAAGTGCTACAGTGAAATTCATTTATGGATTAATGTTTTGATGGATAAATGATTCCTTCTGGCTGGAAAGTGCATTATTTGTCATTAAGTATTTTAGGTATATTTTTTATTCAACTGAGACACAATAAAAATGCTTGAAAAAATTAGAATAATGCATGTTTAACATATGACATTTCTGGCTGTTACTAGGTTTTCCATAGTTGCTGAGGGAGTTGGGAGTCTATGAAGAGTATATGTCTATGTCTATGTGCATGGATCAGTGTTTTCTGTCATAGTTCATTTCACACAGCATTGAGAATTTGATCCTATCCGTAGTTCAATAAATTTCCAGGTCAGCATAATTAAACATAATTAAATGTAGCTATCATTATTTACTTTGTTTCACACAAAGTATTTGAAACTAGTTGGGTAGCTTTAGCTGCATTTAATGATGCTGATCTGAAATGTCCTGAACTAGGCCTGCATATAGCATAACATTGACCATGCTCTTTTTTTAGTTGTTCTGAGCACGTGGACACCTTGACTGAGATGAATGGTCTGAAATGACTTGACTGAGATAAGAAAATTAAGGTTATGAAAACAGCTTGATTTCTCTGTTGCATGGGTGAGAAAACCATTGCACATAATCAGATACCATGTGGTAGGTGATTTTCATAACTTGCATCAGTCATTTCATCATGATAGAGGTGCCTTTACATGTCTAGTTTTGGAATAATATATTGACTTTATCTTTCACCACCGGTTTGAAACTATTATGTGGGGTATATGATTAAGATTTAATACGCACTCCAGGTATTTGTATAAAAATAAAATATAAATGTATTCTATGTTTATAAAAATCTTACTTGATTTGCAAAACAAATCTTGACATTCACCTAGTATATCTTGCATATAAGTGACATATTAATGTACAAGTAGATGGCTCACATTTCATTTACTTCACTTATAAGGGAAATTTAAGTCTGTCATTTATTATACTTGTATCTGATATAAACAAATTCCCACTAAATTGAATGAATCTGGATTTTGAGAAAGACTTCCTCTCAATGACCGAGGTTGAGAGGAAATTGTGTGATCTAGTAACAGTCATCATTTTGATGTAATGTATGCTTGTTAATTGCTATCAGTAAATTCTGACATTATAAAGATTTCATGCACTTCCATTTAAATGACAGTTAGGAAAATGATTTCAAAACATTTCACCTAATGCTTTAGATCACTATATTTGAAATAGTTTGCCTGGTACACAAAATCTTCATAAGAGGCAACAATAAGTGACATCCAATCCATAATTTATTCTCCTAGTAACAAGTTCATTTTTTGTTTCTGAAAGCAGGTATTGGCTCACTGGTAGAATTTAGTTTTCTTTCAAAGTTTTGGAATCCAATGGCCATTACACTTGGGCTGGTAAATGACTGCTGTCAGAAAAATCACAGTTGTTATAATGTAAATCATTCTTTGTGTGTATATCACAAAAAGCTGGAAAAGAACAGTGAGTGAAGTAAACAAGAGTTGATGCCATAGGAGAGAAGTCAGTGTAACATAGTCCTATCTGCAAACCGGTGCTTAAAGCTAAGCCTACAATTTTAATAGTATTTGCTCTAGAAAACTTCTGTGTTCTGGATGATTGCCTTATATAGTTTGTTTTACCATGTCAAATAATTTGTTAGCATACAATATATTTTTTTCTTGATGTATAAAAAAAATATTTATAATGGAATGTTAAGTGCTCAAACAAGCACTAGGATGAATATTTTTAATTTGCATGCATTGCAGCTCCAAATTATGTGTTTTAACATCTAAAGTATGTTTGGATTGGGTTCCATTGTGGTCAGTGATCATTGTTGGAGTCAGTATGGATATAAATATTTCAAATAATTCAGAAAAATTATTTATTTTGAAACTTAGTACTATGGTATGATATTTAATTTCCCTTTAATATTTTATGATTGTTTTCTTTTTGACAAAAGCTTTAGAAAATAGGAACATTTAAAACAAGCTACCCTTGTTAAGAACCATACATGAATAGTACATATCATTACACTGTACACATTAACAGATTAACGTAAATAAACATAATTCATCAAAACAAAGATTAAATGGAATATATATGCCATGAAGCATATGTCTCAACTACTATCTCAGAATTAACACCTTGATTAGTAAACAGTGTAAATTGCCTTAAAAGTCTGATATAGGAAAGATGGTGAGTGGGAACATATTTTTCTAATTATAAAGAAAATTATAATTGTTTTGAATACATATGGTATTTGAAGCTAGAATCTTGAGAATTCAGATATGAACTGCTGTCAGGATGAATTTAAACAAATCTTTGTGGCAATCACCACCCATATGTAATATGGATTCTAGTAGTACACTAGGTGTCACATTGTTTCCCTCATTGGTTTACTTAGAAGTGGTCTTGATTTCTCTAACAAACATCATGTGTGCATACTCATCCTTATGATTGTGAAAACAGGTATGAATATATAATTTTAACAGTTAAGCTTTTCATATATGAAAAATTTAAAGGTATGAGTACTTGAATTAATTCGAGGTAAATACTTATTTGCATCAAGATGGCCTGCCCTTGTCTAATATCTTCATTACAAGTTAGCAACATAGTTTCATCGTGTATGAGGTGATTTTCTATATTCAGAGATCATGATTGCAAATTTGCAAGGAGCAAGCTGGGATGAGACTTTACTTTAATCTCATCTTTGCTGTCTCCCTTTCAATCTGCAATAAAGAACCTCTTTAGCAGTTATAATTGCAAATGTTTGTTGTTTTTTTGGGTTTCTCCCCACCCCAAACACACCTTTAGATGATCCAGTCCACCAATTGCACGTGTGCATGCATATTGTCCTACGACTATTCCTATACGATAAAACCTTGAAACTTTTATATGAAATTTTGATGAGTATTAGAGATGCATGACATTTTCAGAGTTTGATCAATTCCTTATGGATAAAGCATGGGGTCTGAAGACACTGATATATAAGTACAACAACGGTTAGTGATAACTGAGCAAGAGCAGGGAGACTGCAGGTTTGCTTCTGACTTCTGGTCAAGAGTCTTCTCATTTCTTGCTAATAATTAATTTTTTTAAGCCTACAATACCCAGTCTTAAGCTAACTGTTGGTAATATTCTTTTTTACAGAGCCTGGTATTCCAGGAGCCCTTGTGAATTACATGGACATAGACGCAAGTTCTGGCAACATCACTCTTGAGTGGAATAGGTCTATAGGTGTAGTGACTGGATATGGTGGCTCCCTAGAGAACACCACCTTGTTCATATACAATAAGACTTTCAACACATCAGGAACCACATTTCAGACATTTTCAGAACTGAAAAGCGGAACATGGTACACATTTACTGTACAGGCAGTCATTGGATATGCTGATACGAAGACATTATACAGTAACATCAGTACACAGCTCATCAAAACGAAAGTTCAAGGTATAGTTTTTGAATTTCAGCTGACAGACATAATTTATTTTTTGAGTTAACAATGATAATGGCATTATTTATGCATTGGTTGTATCATTTTATATATTCAGCTGTCCATCACTGTATAGTGTTCATGAGCTATGAGAATTATCCATAATATAGGTAAGTGTCCACCTACATTTTTGTCAAAATAGAGATCCATGAAATGTTTTATTGTGAGGTGTACGAATTTAATGATGCCATATAGTGCAGGACAGCTCGATTCTGAGACATGGTATGAAGCTGACTATACTGATGTGCTTTATTGGGAGGTACCCTTATAATGAGGGACATTTATGTACTGAATTACTCTATAGTGAGAGTGATAATAAAATGGGGTGCCTTATAATGAGAGACATCACTATAATGAGTTACTATATAGTGAGAGCATTAGTAAACTTAGATGCTTTACAATGAGGGACATCACTATCCTGAGTTACTCTATAGTGAGAGTGATAATAAAATGGTGTACCCTTATAATGAGGGACATCACTATACTGAGTAACTCTTTTGTGAGATTTGAGAATAAACTGATGTGCCTATTATTGATGGACCCTTGTAATGAGGGACATCACTATATTGAATTACTATATAGTAAGAGTAATACTAAACTGAGATACTTTATAATGAGGGACATCACTATACTGAGTTATGCTAAGTTAGGGTAGTAATAAAATTATGTACCCTTATAATGAGGGACATCACTATACTGAGTTAACTCTATAGTGAGAGTAATACTAAAATGAGGTGCCTTATAATGAGGAACATCACTTTACTGATGACTCTTATAGGATGACACTATAATTGATGGTTTATATTGATGGACAAAAACTAATCTGTTTCCTGATTAGATTTTGATAAAACTTGTTATACATTCTAACATTATGAAGATGATAAAGGAGATATATTATAAGCAAACAAGAAACATCCTAATTAGATAATCTTATACATGATTGGCTAAGCTTGTTGCACTCTGAGGACCCTTTTACCACATGGATTTTGCCCCACAATGTCTTTTTAATTATTGGTTAGCATATTATTAGCTGGATAATGCTAACAAAATGTGAGCTATGTGACTTTCCAAGGAACACACTGAGATAACCCATCGAGACTGGTCAGGGTAAGTATTAAATCCATAACGTTTGGATTATGACTCCGCCAATCAAAATCAACTTAAGTTTCATGAATAGTTTACGTAACTATTTGTAAAATACTACATAAGTCAGCTTAATGAAATGGTCAAATGTTAGATTTAGTATTTAAGATAAGCAGATACAGTCTGTACTTGATTTTGTTGATGTCACCCAGCACATGTATTGACAAAAGGGAGTATAGAATATGATGCTTCAAAAAGCTTCCTTTGATTGAAGTAAGTATTTTGCTTAGTTATTTGAATTGTATAATTGTTTTTTCTAGAGATTGCTAGATTCAAGCAAAGAAAACTTTGTATTAATTTTTTCTTCATATATTGCCTTCAAGTTTGATTGTTTGTACATGCAAATTTGATCCATTTTCTTATTAGTGTCAAACTGTATAATTTAACAAATTAAGAACATAATATGAACTCAGTTCAGAATCAGTAAGAGAGACAATAAAATAGAAATTAACTTTAAAGCAGCATGAAAATTGTGTTATTTTTAACAATTAATATGACATTTTTAAAAAAGTAATCTTGTACTATATATTGCATTGTTTAATTTAAATTTAGCAAATTGTTAATTTTGGTTTACACCACTCTCGCGATAACTCATGCCCCAATAACTTGCAAACCCACTTATAACACTGGATCACAAATGAATCTCACTTTTTAAAACAGAAAATACCTGACCCCCCCCCCCCCCCTCAAATCATCCACATTTGTTGAACCTGAAGAAAATAATTATTAAAATTGATAAACTGAAATGTTGATATATTACTCATTTATGGTTGAAATTGTAGATAGGACCTGAACATTTTAATCAATATTTTGAAAAAATCAGCTTTTAAGTAGAAGTCATAAAATTGGTTACATTTTCTTTCCAAAGTACGTTCTTAGTACTCTGTAATTAAAGAAATTCAAGGAAATTTTGATCTATGAAAATGTCAGTTATACATAGTGTAGGCTGTACATTAATATTTAAATGCCAGTTAAATAATTTTATTAATTGAACTTTGTGTTTTATTTCTATTGTTTAGTTCCTCTTGAGTCTAATCATCATAAATGCAATCTGCATTTAAACATAAAATGTGTTAATATGCCATAACTGTGTCTGCATACTGTTTCTCTGAAAACTTAATTAAGTACGAACCGTGCTTTGATTACTGACGTAGTGAAGTATTTGTCATATTTATGCACTGAATTAAAAGCTGGCCTCCGTTGTATTATCACATTAATTGTGATGTTTTTAATCAAATAAAGGTGGTGGAATAAAAGAAAAGTTAAAAGGCATGAAAATCCTACATAAAATCTAGCAGCGAACATTAAACTATCTTAAACTAATTGACTCATTCATAACTGTGGTAAAAGATAGCAAAGTAACCAAGCGAAATGAATACTTTGTAAAATAAAGATTTTTACAGATACAGACCATTGTGGGAAATCAAGTTTCAGAGAATCCTGAATTGGCAGTTAGAGATTTCTTCAAGGATGATAAGTTGTTTCACTGTTGCTTCCAATGATAATTGTCATATCAGTATTGTACTAAATGAACTATCCAAATATTGAGTTTCAACATAGATGGTTGTCTCACAAAATAAATGTTGCTAGTTTTTGGAGAAAAAGAAACAATCTTGTGTGGTGGTGTATCTACGGTTAGCCTAGCTCCCTGCTACTTTGACTTCCGATTTGGCACTTTATTATTAAATACCACTCTGGGAACCAGACTAATCACAAAACAAAAAAGCAGTTAAACATCTTTCACATGTTGGATATTTTGAAATAAATGTTATTTTTGCAAAATATCAAACAACTTCATTAGACAAAGCATGTTATTAACAATTATTATTAATCGGATTGTAAAATGAGGATTCAGGTATTAAACAGCTCAGTTCCCAATCTCCCCTACCTTACAATTTTCTCGCTTAGTGGTTTTTTCGAGTTTTGGAGGACCCTTAGTGACTCACGCCTCATTTACAATGTGTACTACGTTTGTGGACTCTGCTGTCTTTGAGTTACCGAGAGAGAGGTGTAGTTTAATGAATCATAAGTGGATAAAAGCATGAGATATTTTTGCACCCTTACATATATCTATAAAAGACCTTGCATGTTATTCTTGTAAATCAAGAGAAAATGGATTCAAATTTTCAATCCAGCGTGGTTGATTATCAGGGAGAAAATTTATAAGTAGCTGCAGACTGAGATATTTTCAAAAGAAAATTCAGTCACAGTGTTTCTATCACTCAACATCCAGAGGTCTATCATCTAATATGTTACCTAGAGGTTTGACATTAAATTGAAAAACCAATATGGCGCTCATGAAACGGTTGCTACTAATTTCAGTAACTGCCAGTTAAATCTGAGAAACCGTCTTTAATTGTTTATTCTGGTAAGCATTTACATCATTATGTTATCTTCATTTCATCACATAATTTTAACAGGAGAAAAGGAATGGAAATACAAGATTTTATGGGATATCTTTAACTATTTTTTTTTCAGTTCCCAATCCTCCAACAAACCTCAGCTGCTTAGATGCCACAGACAGGGCAATCACTTTAAAATGGATACAGCCACAGCTTCCAAATGGAGATATTATTTCATATATTATTGTTATTCAACAGACTCAGCCTAGCAAGGAGAAATACAATATTACATCGCAGGGAACAAATGTACAGTATACTGTTGAGAGTCTCACAGCAGGTAATTTTGTTGGGGGAAAAAAACAATATCAACTGTATTTTATCCTTCACTGATTTGGATTTTAAAACATTTGATGTTTCTCATGATTGTTCATATGATAATTGTGAAATTGATGCATATGCATCTCTGTTACTATCACAATCTATCTGTAATCATCTTTTTGTTTTATCTTCAAAGCCTAGGTAGGACATTTGGATCAATTTTTCAATTAAACAGTAGTAGTTCTAATGGTATAACGTGGTATAACTGGGTGGTCAGACTGGGCTCATTAGCCCTGGCTGGCAGCCATTCTAAGAGAAGGGAAACTCTGACTCCAAACCCGGACAGATGAAGCTTGTTAGCCTTGTCAAGGCAATTTGTCTAGGAGAGGAAACTCGGATTCAAAACTCACCAAGTCCCATCCATTGTATGATGGCTGCACTGCCTTGTGGATATCTTCGGGAGAAGGAACGGCTACAGGAGTAAACCCAGACAGAAAATCCGGAGTGGTGCCAACAAGGCAGCTGGGTGTCGACTACGACTTCCTTCCAACAGCTCCAGCATCCAAAATGGTACCAAATGTCATGCTCAGCATTCCTTTGGACACAATCAGCAAGAACAAGAGGAGGATACTGACGTCTGGGCAGACCAGGATTTCCCTATTCCACGCCCAGGCTTGCACCCTAGAGAGAGATCACTCCAGTCTTGCTGCTGTTGTGAGGAAACAACATGGAAGCTGACAGTTTACGGGTTATAAATCCTATATGAAGGGAAGGGAAGGGATGCCACAGGTAAGTTTTGATGTTGAGAGGGCTCATTGCGTCCCACTGGCCAACTACCGCCCGTCTCAAGCCAGGCAGCCCCTGGTTAATAAGCTGTTGATCGGCCATCGCCTGCCTGCGCCAGTAGGTTTCTGGAGCTCATTATGTTAATCAGCATGACATGCAATCGGAAATTTCACACCAGACAAAAAAAAAAAAGAAACCAATAAAGAAGACTCCAGCTCTTCGATCTGCAAGCTGGAATGTATGCACAGAAGTGGACGAGACCCATCATCGATAGAGAACTCACCAGAGGAAAACTACACCTTTGTGTGGAAGGGTTGAGAACCTGAGGAGCCCCATCAGCATGGAGTGGGCTTCGCCATAAAATATAATCTTCCGGCCTTGGTTGAACTTCCCACAGGGGGCACTGAGCATCTCTTGTCCATTCGCCTCACCACTGCTGCAGGTCCTGTCAACATCATCAGTGTCTACGCCTAGGCCCTACAGTGAAAGGGGTAACTCCCCAGATTTCTCTGATGGGAGAAAAGATCAGAGACCGTGGGCAACAGATAACCAGATGGGTGGAGCACTGCTCAGAGCTATACTCCCAAGAAATGTCAGTCTCCAATGCAGCCCTCAGCAGCGTAAAGAATCTGCCCACCATGGAGGAGCTCAACAAAGTGCCAACCTTAGAAGAGCTCAGCAAAGCAATTGACTCCCTCCCAAATGACAAAGCACCAGGTAGTGACAGCATCCTGCTCAAATCTATCAAACGTGGGAAACCAACACTGCTTCAACCACTGCATGAGCTACTTCGCCTCTGCTGGGAGGAAGGAGCAGTCCCCCAAGACATGCACGATACCACAATTGTAACCCTTTACAAAAACAAGGGTGACCACAGTGACTGTAATAATTACAGAGGGATCTCACTTCTGAGCAGCATTGGTAAATTGTATGCCCGCATCATACTCAACAGGATGCATTTGCTAGCAGACCGTGTGTACCAGAATCCCGGTGCGGCTTCAGAGCAGGCAGGTTGACAACAAACATGATCTTCTCCCTATGACAACTCCAAGAGAAGAGCAGAGAGCAAGATCAACTACTCTACATGATGTTCATCAAACTCACCAGGCTGTTCAACCTGGCACGACTGCGTTCAAAGACCAAAGATAGTTCTGTGCTCATCAGGGAGATGCTTTTGCAGATGATGCAGCTCTTGTGACCCACACCAAGGAAGCCCTCCAGAGACTGGGAGACCATTTTGCTGATGCCTGCATGCAGTTTCGGCTCACCATTAGCCTGGAAACGAAAAAGATCAGCTTGCAAGATATCACCATTGCCCCCTCCATCAAACTCAGAGGTGTCACCCTGAAAGCAGTCAACAACTTTACCAACCTGGGGTCAATCATCAGCAACACTCTCTCACTTGATAAGAAGCTGGACGGAGGGTTTGAAAGGCAAACACCATCAAGTCACGACTAACGACGAGGGTGTGAGTAAACAACGCGCTGACAGAGCATATTAGGGTCCAAGTTTACTAGGCCTGTATTCTCAGCACCCTTCTATATGGAAGTAAGACTTGGAATACCTACATGAGGCAAGAGTGCCGGCTCAACTCCTTCCATATACGGTGCCTTAAACGCATCCTAAAAATCAGCTGGCAAGACCTTATTCCACACAGTTTGATCCTGCAACGTGCAAATACCCCCATATTGTTCTCCCTGCTGAGCAGACGTTGCCTTTAATGGCTGGGACATGTCCGACACATGGAGGATGGGAGTCTGCTGAAGGACATATGGACAGCTGGCCACTGGCACAAGAAGAGTTGGCTGTCCCTCACTCCGTTTCAAGGATGTGTGCAAGAGGGACATGAAGACATGGGACATCTCACCTGATGGCTGTGAAGTGCTGGCCAAGGACTGAGGCACCTGGAGACTGACAGTAAGTAGGGGCATATCAGTCTCTTATACAAGGAGAGGATAGTTGGCGACAGAAAAATGTGTAAGAAAGAACCACGTGGCAGCAACAACAGTAATGCCGGCTTCCCAGTATGTCTGCACCAACCTCAAGAAGGACTATCACTCGTGCATAGGCCTGCACAGCCACAACAGATGATGCCAACATCCCAGAGACAGACAACACACTAAGGCCACTATCCGCATGGTCTCTTGAGACTAAGTCGCCAATGATGATGATGATGTCACAAAGAGTTTCACCTCCTTCCAAAGAAAAAGACAGTTATATACAGTAGTGATAGATCTCTAATTACCCATGAATAACCCAACTCCACACGGTCACTTATGAAATATGTTACTCTTTGTTATTGTCTATATACTACAGTAAAGCTGTGTACCCAGTATCATTTCATTATTTACAATATAACTTCTTTAATTAAAACTGATAAAAATCAAACATTTTATTGTAATAAATAATAATTAGTTGTTGGTAATTTCATATTTATATATTAAATTAGATAATGCCTCAGTACTATGCAGATTATAATGTGCTCAACTTTATGGAACACTGCTGTCTCACCTCTGTCTGCGTGGGTTCGAGCCTCAGCTTGCCAGTAGCTTATTATTGGTTGGTGGTTCTATCCGGGGTTTTCTAGCATTCTTCCTCCACCATTTATACTGGCCACCAGTTATAGCCTATTTTTTTTCTGAAAAATTACATTATACTTGACAACAACATGTTCCTCTTAGCGGTTTAACTTTGTGTTGTACAGATGAATGAGTATAGAAATTAGGTGAGTGGATTGTGCATTCTTTCATGTGAAACATAACCTGTTTTTTATCATGCAGTGTAATTACTCATGCATGGACTATGTAATGCTGTCGTGTTTACATTGTTTGAACAGCATTATTTCATGATAGTCTATTTGCAAAATTTGCCTGTGCTTAAATGATAAATAAAGAAATCATCTTTCCAACAGGTTTTGCTTTCCTCAAAGATAAAAATAACATCATTATTTGCTCATCATACTTGTATATCTTCAGCAATCAATATACTTGGGCATAACATTTGAGACATCTTTTCTTTATGCGGGGATGGCACCAAATAAATGCCTTCCACTCCATTTAAAAACAAACTAGGAAAAAAGTGTTTAAGTGGTGGTGTTCTCCCCCAGATGTGTAGTTATGTGTTTTTTATTTATTATTTTCCATTTAAATTAATTTTTTCCCATAGGGGTTATATTGAATTTTGAATGTGGTATTTTTACTTTCTTTTGTCCCTGGTGTTTCTATAGGGCCGTTCATCTGAGTAGGTTTTATTTACTTATCCTCGGAGTCCCTTCCCTAGTTCATGTTGTCGAATTTGGCTAGAGGTCACCTATATCCCATGTATGCTATTTGTGTTTGTGCTCTATGTCTGTTTGCTTAAATATATATATATATATATATATATATATATATATATATATATATATATATATATATATATATATATATATATATATATTGTTTCCTTGTTGGGATGGCCTTGTTATGTCAAATTTTCTTCATAGTTGTCTTATTTTGAGATTTTGATTTTAAAGTCGGATATCACTCTTTTTTCTTGTTTTCCGTTTATTTATTTACTTTTGAATTTGTGCAAAGTTTGATGTACTACGTTTTCAAATAGAAACAAACTTATTGTTTTAATGAGAATATATTTTCTGTGGCGATCTTTGAATATATATATATATATATATATATATATATATATATATATATATATATATATATATATATATATATATATATATATATATATATAATCAAATGACTGGCAGCCTGGAGGGAGGTAGGCCAGTAGGACATTATGTTCTACTACCATTCAGAAATAGTTGTTTAGTTCTGATGTCCTTGCTTTTGTTGTAATTTTATGGTTGGCATGTAACCATTTCTAATGAGTTTGATTCAGGGGGATTTACACCAATGTCGGTAGTCATGTTCCCGTCTTGAGGTCGCACTACACTATTTGACATCCTTGCTGTATTGGAACTTATTTTCTAAATAAGAACGGCGGTCGAGATATGCTTTGCTTTGTTTGTACCTATTGTACCTAGACTGATGAAGAAAATTATAACAAAATTTGGTCGACACAATAAAGCATATAATACAAATAATACAAATTAAACTAATAACAATTTTTTATGTGAAAAGATATTGTATTAACAAGAGGATCGCACACTATAAATACAAACTGACATGAAAAGGTGAGATAAAAGTGAGTAATGCGAACTTTGATGAGAGTTAATCCTTTGCCTTTGTGATTATAAACACTTAGTGTGCTTCTCTACACCATGTATTAGAATCATTATACTTGGGCATAACATTTGAGACAACACTGCTTGAAACAAGAGCCACAAACTAAACTAGTGAAAATAAAAAAGTCCTACATATTATTTTTGCATAGACTTTAATATTAACTAGCTTCTCTTTATCTAAACTGTTCGGTAATACTAAATTAGAAAATTCTGTAATTGTTTGCTTATAAAATATAATTCATTGAAATTTCACATTTTACATTAATTTTTAGAGATAAGATTGTGGTGGTTTGACATTGTTTAGCTCAACTTGTCAAAATTGATAAGTAGTAACAATATTTACTGAGTGAAAAACATAAATATTCAAGTTTGCATGAATGGTGTTTCTTGTTGGAATTACCTCCCATTAACATCAATAGTTTGATATGTTTTTTGTTCCTAAGGGACATGACATGAAACTTCTTTGGCACCATCAAAATCTAGCCTTACTTTTAGGTATAGGACTGACAAATTGAGGAATTTGATTTAATGAAAGAGATTAATTTATTGAATATTTTGATGTGTTTCCTGTTAAGTGAGTTATAAGTGATTTGTACATTATGTACATTAAGTGTATGGTTGTTAAGATTCTGTATGCATATAATTTAACATATACATTTAAACATATTCGGCTAAAACACGGTATTGGTGCTGAGAGTAGTCTCACTCACTTAAAAAATTGAAATGTTTGATAGAACATTTCAATGAAGCTCATTATATACCCTAGGGTGTCCCCTAGTCAGATCAAGTTAGATTTAGCTTGAACATGCATGCGATTTTGTTTAACCATTATTTCAATTCTGTGGTATAACAACAGTTACAGACACTACACTTGGTGTATAACATGCAAGAAAAACAGCATGAAAACTTTAAAACTTTATTTTTTTTCACTGTAACATCAGTAACAGGATATCAACATTTAAAGTAAACAACATAACTGGAAGTGGTAAACAACTTAATAACAAAATCAAAACATCTATGACAAAGGTATCACTTAGAAAAAAACCTAACCATGAAACTTTTGCATAACAAACATAAAAGACATAGAATAATCTTATTTAGGCATTTATCTAACACCAAGAAGAATATTTAAACAAACAAAATCATTAATACTGGCCAAAAGTATTGCAAACTTCCATAAGAGTCAGAAGTACATTGTCCATAAAATTGGTTACAGACACTACAAAACTATAGCATTTCAATACAGCTGCAGAACCATACATATCTCCATAAAATTCACTTCAAAAATAATTCAACATGAACACATGGACTAGAATTATTCATTAAATGAATGTTGATTAGTTAATAAAATGATAAAACCACATTGTAGCAGGTATATGTCCAATACTTGTGTTAAAATTATGAAATGTTTAGAAAATGAAGTTAATCCTATTTTGTGACTAGGGTTCCTTAACTTGTACTCTTTGTAGGCTTCTTCTAATGTCATAGTCATCACATGTTTTTGAAGTATTTCTTTTTGACCACCTTTTCTTACTTTCACAGTTTCACGTTTATTAGGCACTTCCCTACTGATTTCTGGACTTAGAAAAAAATCTTTCACAGATTTCTTTAATGGAGAGTTAAGTGCATCCCTTCTTCTTTTTCTTTGTTTCGTCTCCCACCATGTATAACTAGGTTTTTGCCCTTTCACTGATACTTTGAAATACTTTTTTAGTCTGTGTCTTTTATATTTCTTCAGTAATGCGTCACAAATGATGTTGTATGCATGTTTCTTTGCACCCCCTTTCCTTGTTTTCACTTCTGAAATGCTCTCTGACACAGATTGTATAACAGTATCTGTCAATTCAAGTTTTATTCTGCAATCTGGTGTCATTATCATTTTATTCCTATTTAGAAACTTTGATGTTGATGGAGATTCAATTAATTTACTTATGATGACTGCTTTTCTCTTTGGGGTATTTGGTAATACTTCCTTTACCTTTTTTAATTGTCTGTACAGAGTTGCTTTAGGTAACACTTTTTTCATTGGTGAATCTCTGGCTGACCCAGTATTTCCTATTTCACAATCAGTCTGAATACACTCTTGCTGTATACTTTCATTCAGTTTGATATGCATTCTCCATGCTTGGGTTCTTTTCACAGCTTCTTTCTTCTTTCTACTTAATTCAGCAGTTTTCGGACTTCTTAAATCAACACTCTTATTAACCGATAATGCCAGGGCTGCTTTTTCTTTCTTTTTCTGGCGATACCTTTTCATTTCTTCACGTTTTTTCCTTCTTAATTCTTGTTGAAGATTTGAATCGGAAAGTGATTGCTGTTTTTTTAGTAGTCTTGCATCTTTTCTTCTTTCTCTATCAACCCTTTTTAGCTCCTCATGTTTCGCCTTATTTTCCCTCTGTTTTTTTCTCCAGGCTTGTACCTTTAGCCTCGTCTTCTCCCTTCTAGCTTTAATCTTCTGTTCATCTTCTTCTGGCTTATCTTTGCTTCCTAAAAACAAACAACTTCATTCTCATTTTTGTTCCTCTATGTATACGGATGAAATTTAGACTTTACAAAACATACTTGTAATGAGTACGCAATATGCTTTCATACATAAGCAAACTTGAATAACCTGTAGATTCTTAAAGAAAAGTATCTGATTGAAAAAGAAATAGCATAAAACCTGATGATTATTCAATGTTCTAGCATTTACAATGATTGTACACTTTCCTTAATAATGTAAACAACAGTCGGGTCAATTCACATGTCTAGTAGTGTCTGTAACCATTTGACAATATCAGCAATGTATCCAATACTAAGTCTGAGCTCATTGAATTCTCATAATATTTCTGTTTGAATTTACTAGTCTAATGATATGAAATGCAAAAATACTCAGTTTCAATTGCATATTATAAGAAATCACTGAAAATGTTGCCTGTTATCAGAAATCTAGATGAAAGAAACTATAAATATACCAAAATATTACAAATTGCAGACAGACAATATGTCAAAATTTAGCCTTACACATCAATACTGTAATAGGAAACATAATTTGGCTTCATTTTTTAAAAAAAACAGGGATAAAGTCATAGACAGTATAAAAAGGGGATATTGGTTACAGACACTACAATTTAAGAGTGTGGTTTACCGATTCAATACAAACTTACCAGAGTTGTTCCCAGAGGTTTGCTTTTGTCGTCTTCCCATGTCTTAGGGATGTACCATGGTAAAGAACAGAAAAAGTAATTAGGCAGCTTCTTCTAGGATAAGAAATTCAGGTTACATTGTCATGTAGTAAATTACTCAAACAGACAGTGCTGCAAGAATGATGCAATATTCAATCAAGAGAGTTATTGCATCACTTTTTTGCTCCTGGTTGCAGAGGTAAATAGATGATGCAACATTACATCACATAAGATGGAACTTTCTATTGAGAAAAACAATGTTTTAATGACAAGTAGAACAATACTTTTATCTTTCATTTTTATACCTGTTTGTGTAGTGTCTGTAACTTTTTTTATTGAGTTGCTGTTTTTTAATGGTACAATACAGCACCACCAATTTTGGCCAACTTGGACATCACATGGATACACATGAGCCTTTGTAGGATTTATACTTTTCCATAATGAAACAACAAAATTATTGCCATATAAACTTGTAAAGGATTACAGACAGTACAAAATTTAGAACTGGAAAGTTTGACAAAGAACAAGCTCTCATTCGAATATCTTGGCTAGCCATGTGATTTAAATGGTTTTACTACTTATTATAATATAAAGTCGAGCTCTAGATGTCAATAAAAGTTATAATGAATGTTATTTTGCACAAAATGTTGGCATATAACAGCAGATTAGTGTTTGAATTTCAGTGTTGAAACAAAACTTCTACTGACGGTATTTTGCTTATAAACTCCATAATATTTTACCGATTTCTTTAATTCAAGAAGCAATATTTGCAGGATGGAATTCCGCATAAAACCAGACCAATAAATGCATAATTTCAGTATGATATTTAGAGAATTCTCTATTTTATATTCAAGCTTTTTTCGAGTGAGACTACATAACGCTCAAAAATGGCCATTTTTAGAGCTTGTTTCCATGCATATCTCAACAATGGGTTAACTAACCTCTTGAAATTTTCAGGAAAGTAAGAGAGGTATATGCCAGGCTTACCAATCTTTAAAATTGGTTCATATCTTGTTTAATTTTTCTATTTCATGCATATAACATGAAAATTCCTTTATCAGCACCAATACCGTGTTTTAGCCGATTCTGTTTAAATTATAAGGTCTTACAAGTTAAACATATAATTAAAGTTTGTGCAAGGTTCTCTCTGGTAGAATTATGAATTTTTTTTATTCACTATGGACTAAATATTACTGTACGTTTTTGTTATTTAAAATTGGGCCGACAGTTTAAATTGAATTCACCACGGGCTAAATGTTCTGTATTTTTTTTTTGTTATTGAAAATTGTCCCAATAGGTTAAATTGAATTACCATATGCTAATCAGTCAAAAACATCTCTACATAAAGCTATATAGTTGTTTTGTCTGATTGTTACATCATGCTTCAGTAATCTGATATCAAGGTTTCTCTTTTCTTTACCAGGTTCTTTTTATACTTTCAACGTCTACACCAGGAATGAAAATTATACAAGTACCTCATTTGTAGAAGCAACTTCATGTGCAACAAAAGCACAGAGTAAGTATAATTTTGATAATTCTTTTACTTGGCTAAATGCAAGTACAAGAAACCATTTTATTTGCAGTAAAGTGTTTCTTTCACATACATGTGAACCTCCTGCACAGGATCATGTCCGTATAGTTGACTGCCTTCATTGCTTGAAGTTTGTCAAGGTGGATTATACTGTGGGCGGAAGTATTTCTGAATGAATTAAAGATATCAATTGATTATAGGTGGGTTACTTAAGAGCCCAGTCAGCATATAAACAGTAAATATGACTTTGATTGCTCTACAAGATGTGTTATGCTTCGGTGATTAAAGTTGTCAAGATATATTAGGGTCTGTATTGTGTGTAATCAAAAATAATTTGGACAAGATTAAAGATGTTACTGATAATAGTCCGATTACTAAAGAGCTCAAGTTGCATCAATTTGAAATTGGTTTGACTCAAGTGTTTAAAATTGTATCAATATATCTAAGTGTGTGCCAAATTATTTAAAGTCAAGCAACACAAAATATGCTATGAAGTTCAATGATGGATGGAAATGGAATTTCATTAGCTGCAGTCACATTCTAAAGTAGCATGAATATGCATTCTGCTCTTCCTTCAAGCTGAATTTAAAATATGTTATGGTGGCAAGAATAACACATGAAGAAACCCTATCTCATAAAAGCATATTAAACGCAATAATAAATATACCTTCACTGAAGGAAATGTTTACAGAATCTGCATCAAAATTGAAATAATATTATTGTGCTTGAGACACTATCTGCCATTTTTATTGCCAAACATAATCTTCCATTGCAGATATCAGGGGTTTTTACTTCAGATTTAATCAAAATGATGTTGCCCGACTCACCAATAATACAAATGTTCTCACGTAAATTGACAACACCTATTCAATTGTCCTGCTAATAAAAAATGATAATCTTGCTGAATTTGTCTGCAGCATCATTTTTTATCCAGTTTTAATTGTTTGTTTTAGAACAGTTTGAATCACTGGAATCTATACTCCATTTGATGTTGACCTTTGCTATGTTTATTCTTTTGAAGCAGGTCGCATGCATTGTTTATTCTTTTGAAACAGGTTGCACACCAGTCATCACGTTTGTGTGTGTTTAGGTTTTTTTAACACCTTTTCATGCGATAAAGTCAGAATAGGATAGCATTCTTCATTAATATTATGTTTTTTAGCAATCTTACTAACCTGGTATTTTGCTAATTATGCATCTCCAGTGCTCCAGTGAGAATGTTTAACATCATCTTTGATTCAAGCTTCTGTATTTTAGGTTGTTTTAATTCCTTCATACATGACTTGGCTTAGCGTTGCTGACATTTCATGTTGAAAGTTGTTTGAATTCTTTAATTGGAGAAACCTTGGAATGTGTGTGGTCGTACTGTTCAAATTAGCATTAACTCAGTACTGATAAATTCATCACATGTTTACATATTGTTATGAAGTTTGTTGTAAATCATGTGTTCAGCATTTTCTTGAGCATTGTGTAAGTAGGGTGTGGGGAGGTGTACGAACAAGAAAAAAACCTGAGACACCCTAACCACCTGGCTAGAGTGTACAGACTGTAAAAGTACAGATGGTTGTCCCAGTTGCAGTCTATGGTTGGACTAGATCTGGAAACCTTGTGAAATGCAAACAGACTTATAAAGGATGGAATAAAATGCCTTGATCTACTTTCTCAGGCTTTTCAAGTTTTTATTTTATTTATAATTTCAGTCCCTTGGGTCTCATATAATGATTAATAAAGTCTTTTCTTAGATGCTTAATGTTCATCTGTCCTTCCCTAGGGATGAAATAAGTGGGTTGGGAATTACACCCTCATGTGAGTTAGTAACATTACATTCTAAATTCTTTTGGGGTATTTAGTGGGTCATGCCCACATGGGATGGAAGAGTAACACCCTCTTTTATCCAGTAGGTCAGAGGGTGAGTTGCACCACCTCAAACCCATTGTAAGGGTGAAGCAGCACCCAGGGATTTATTGTTGGTGACTGGTTTAACTACCTAGTAATGGAAAATCTATGATACAAGTCTGTTAGGTTTGTGGAAGAGTTTTATGAAGATCAAAATCACCAGACTTGTCATTCATACATGAACAGTCCATGAGTACCAGTCAGTGGTTATTTAATCCCAATCAGTATGGGTATATGGGTTGTGTCAATACCCATCTTTTTCCTATTTTAATTAGGAATTGACGACCGTTAAGATGTCCATATATTGAAGAGGATCAGTTTGGTATTCTCTCTTTTCTATTATCCCACTAAGTCCCATTGGGGTGCAAGGCGTTCCACCACAGAGAAGTGATTGGCCATTCCAGCATGCAGGCATGGATTCATTGCCTTTGTCCTATGGCAGAGATGTCAATATATGTAGTCAATAGGGATCTTCCTCACACAAAGTAGGATCAGAAAGAATCAGCAAGGAGGGGGACAGACTTTTTAACCCACCTAATTTTTTCTACCAAGAGGGACAGTTCTTATGAACACAGGATATGTCCATGTCCCATGGGGCAGAGTAGACAAGATTCTGACACTGTTGGAGGTGCTTACAGCCAAGACCACATTGTTGACTTGATTATTTCTTTATCTTCTGGGAACCTTGAACTCTGCAATCGATTTGGTTACTTAAGGCACACTTTATTACAGGGTAATTGGAAACCACACAAGGACCCTTTGAATGCTCACATTTCTCTAGGTCTGGCCTTCCACAATCATATGATTTGGTGGACAAATCATGACTAGCTTTCAGATGGAGACTCCTTGCACACTGCTTAGCCCCACTCATGTCTGTTTACTGATGGATGAGATTCCATGTAGGGTACTTATCTGGAGTTGGAAATTCTGATTCTTCATTGTTTTTTTACCCCAGAAGGAATCTGCTGTCCATTTCGACAATTCAGAAATGAGGGTTATAATCGTAGTCCTTCAGAGGTATTTTGACGATGGAAGAAATCAATTTGTGATGGTCTTTGATGACAACATATTGATGACAGCCCCATCTCACTTGACAAGGAGACACTTTTGCACCTGTCTGCATGGATGTTTGGACTCTCATCTTTGGACAACCTCAGGGGGTTCGACCTATGTTTGTAGCGTTCCGAGCACAATAACTTTATGACAGACAGTATGGCAGACCATTGGATAACCTGTTTGCAACAGGACTCAAAAACACATTTCTCCAATTACAGACCAGATAACCTGGGCAGTGAGCACTTTCAACCTGAAGTAGGATTATGTTTGCTTGCACCTTCTCAACCTCCCACAAATACTTAATACAGTAAGGATCTCCACTGTACAGCTAATTTTTATGGTGTCTCTGTAGTCACAACAATTGTAATTCATTGATCCTTTCAAACTGCACGCAGACCTGTCTTGGAATCAGAGTGAAAGGACCTTTTTGCTGCAGCATTATGGCTCTCTCATATACAACAGCCCACACATTCTCTACATTCATGCTTGAGTTATCCCTAACAGTTTCCACCATGACACTTAGCTTATGAACATGTTGACAAAGTGCATTATGTAGTCCAGGAGATGCCCTACATCTAAGGTATAGGATGACATGTGGATAATCATTCACAATTGATGTAATAGGATTGCATTGGCTGATTTTCTTCTCTTTCTATCTGAATAGAAACAATGCCAAGTTTCTGCTTTCAATGGCTATAGGGCAGCTGTGTCCAACAAACTCATTGTTTGATGGGCCCAGCAATTGGTGTGGGCTCTCATGTAACAGATCAGATATTTCAAGCTGCAAAGACTTTATTTAGGTCTCTATTATCCCCCCTCTCTGAACATTTGGGTCAAGCTTCTTTTCAAGCTGTCAAGGAGGCTTTCCAGTGAGATTTTGTTCACATACATGTATACAGTATTTATATGTGACTTTTACATTTATTATCAAATGTAATATTTTATTTAAAAACACAGGAGCATCATATGATGGAAAACAAAACCTTACCCAGAAGACAGTCTTCTTGCACACCTTAGCATTGATCCATGAGATGAAGGAAAGCTTACCCGGAATGCAGTCTTCTCGCACACCTTAGCATGCATGAAATGAAGGAGTTAGCTTCATGCCCTATCCATAGAACAGGGGCTGCCTAAGATTCAATAGAAATACTTTCCTTAGCAAAGAACCAGCATCTACTGGTTGCTCCACTCACATTTGAGATTTTAGTGTTATATATATGTTGGGGATGATCAGGATAGACTTCTATGTTAAGTTCTTGCTTTATTCAGTAACAGTTCTTGAAACCTATAAGAAGTCAATACTGCAAACTCACACAACCTCATTGTGGTAGTACATGTAGCTTTACAGCTAAAACTACAAGATGTCTTGGATTCCTGTGTTTTTGCTTTAGATGCATGGCCCCTAACTTTGTACAAGTAACTGCCATGATAGCAGTTTTTCAGCATCCTGAAGATGATTGCACACCATCAATTCAGAAATAACAGAACTTGTCCAGAGGCATGTTGCTAATAAATGTTTCATTGATTTATTAGAACTGATGTTTTTCCAACCTTTTTTTCCGATTCAAATTTCTAAGGATGGGGAAAGGGAGCCACTATTTGTATACACCCATTGCAGCTCCATAACATATTATGATCTTGTGGTCTTGTCTACCCAACTGTCCCTCCCAATTATTAATAGTTTGGTTTCCATGTGATAACTTGAGCTCTGTTTCACATCTGTTAACTATATTCTGCAGATGTATTGCCTTGAAGATCAAGGTTGCTGCAACCTCTGAAATTCAGATTGTTTTCTCTACAGTAACGTAAGTTTAAAGATCAACAAATTTTAAATATGTTGTCTTTAATTATAATAGTAGCCAGTAGCTGGGTATTTAAACCAACTAAACCTGCCAGAACAACTGGCTACTTTTTTGCTTCCCTCAAACCACCATTACTTTGAAATCTTATCAGATACATCCAGTTTTATGGAATGTCCTGCAAATTATATAGATATATTTCCCTTTGAAGATTCAAAGAAGGTTGTAGATCTAAAAGTAAAAGTCAGTGATCTAAGAGGTAAGTAGGTTGTTTTTTGGGGCAAAGTGACTCATGTTCTACACATATCACCAAACAATGTTAATGAACTGCACTTGATATATAAAGGGTTGTAATTTGTTGTATTTATTGTACCATATCATTATTTTCTTTTTTGCCCTTGTTTGTCTGATAAATCAGGTAACTTTCCTGTCTCATGGTTTTTTATTGAGTGCCAAATATTAAAAGATAATTGAACAGTTCAGAAACAATTTTTCATTACAGTGGCACAACCACCAGAGGATCTTCTTATTGAGAATGTGACAAGTCGTTCTGGAATAGTGACCTGGAACAAGCCAAGTAGTTTAAATGGTACACTGTATGGCTACAGCCTACAAATTCTTAATGATTCAAGTTGCATCAGAGAAGTGATTTGGAAATGCACTGACTGTCAAGGAGCCTTTCCAGTGAGTACCTGTTCACATTTGTTGTATATATTATATATATGTAGCTTTTACAGTTTTTATCAGATGTAAAATTTTAAAATAAACCAGGAACATTTGTTGGAAATGAAAACTTTTTGAAGCCAATATGTGTGTTTAGTTTTCCATGAAAATTTAATTTAGGTTACATAAAGTATCTGACAGAAAGCCAAAAGAAAAAAAGGATATAATGAGTCCCAATTTACATACAAAACACTCCCTTGACCTAGATAGTTAGAGTGTCTGCCTCGGATGAAGGAGATTGCATTTTCAAACCCTGGCCAAATCTTACTAAAAACATTTTAAAATTGTACTAGCAGCTTCCTCGCTTAGTGCTCAGCATTAAGAGTCAGTGTTAGGACTAGTTGGCCTGGTGTCAGAGTAACATGACTATGTGGGACATGATACCATGGTGCAGACATCATAGCCATATGATTGAAAAATCTTTAAAGCTATATTATAAAAACCAAATCACACACATATACTTTACAATCGAAAGTAATATTAGATGCGGTTTAACAGCACATCACATGAAAGAGTAAAACAATTCATGAGTTAGAAGCTTACCTTTCTTTATTTTGAAATATTAATCAATTGCCTGTCCTACGTGGTCAGTAACCATAATCAGGATCAATATACTTTGTAAATAATGTAATTTTTGTAGACAGAATACACAATCAGATCTTTTCAACTTAAGTTTCATTCGTCTAATTTGAGTAAAAGTAAATATTAACTCACCCAGTCTGAATTTTGTTTTCATTTTTTTGTATGTGACTGCCAAAACATGGAGTGCATTGTGTTTTGGTGTTGTTCATCCAACTATCCATTATGTATTAATTTTGTTTTTACATACTAAGTACTCCAATTGTTCACCATATAGAGTTACCAAACTTTATGAAAGATGTATCATTTTTAGGGTCAAAGGTTAAGGTCACTATGGCTAAGAGAAGAAAATTATTTTCTTCATAAAGTTGTAGTGGAAGGAAGAATTATCTCAATTTATGGGTTAAAATGCTCAAAACTAACATACCTGAAGCACTGGCAGTGACAGAGGCAGCATACAAACCACAAAAACAAGTCTAACAACCAGATCCAGTGAATTGTAAACACGTTAGGAACTAGCTCATTATTGACCACACTAAAATTGGTTTTCTAATCACAGATAACAGTTAAAAGAAAAAGCTTGCCCATGGTGGATACTCTGATAAGGCGATGGTGAGTCTCCACAAAATACTTATCTGAGGTCATCAGTATCAACTTGCTATATATGATAAACCAATATCCCAAAACAGCAGTCAGAGTTGCTACAGATGCACTTTGCATCAAATAATATTACTTTCAGGAGGATTTCTTTGGCAGGCCAAAGGTCTATGAGCCTGTAAAATTCAAGTTTGCTGTATCACTGCCCCTAGACAAAATGTGTTGTATGACTAATTAAGGATTAAAAGAAAATTTTATCTGGTCTATAGAAGTCTTTGCTATTTGTCATAATATGTGGCAAAATATGTACAGTCCATTAAACATTGTTATGCAATCTTGTGTGGTAACCAGTTTTAACCCCAACGTATTGCAGGTAAAACTGCCCATGACTGGTTGAAAATCAATGCAGATTACTACAAAGATGTCACCTATGATTACAGAGCAAGGTATGACCAAGTAAAATAGCTAAAAGTTTTGAATGTCTTCGTCTGATAAAATACAATGCAACAAATTGAGAAATGCAATCATGAAATCCTCTCAGCAGGATTTTCTATCATCATCAACCCCAAAGACCTCATTGTAGTTTCTTGAAAACAAGTTTGGGATGATCTCCAGCACGAGTTGTTTACAATTTACATGGAGAAATATTCAAACTGGAAAGTACCATTGATGTACCAGTCGAAGGATACCCACAAGCATAACATTTATGTGGTAATAATGGACAGTTACCACTGATAAACATATTGTATTCAATAATGTAGTCACTGTACATTGTAACACTTGATGTTGTTGATCAAGCCCTCCAAATGTACTTCTCTACATTGGATTATTGGATATGCAATGACCGATTTTTCCTCAGATCCCAAGCTGGTATGTATTATTGACAGTTACATTGATTGGTCCAGTCTGACATATCTTGCAGTGTCTCAAGTAGAATATGTCACAGTTGTCTAGTGAATCCAGACAATTTACCATAGATTGTATCGATAGCCAATGCAGACCCATATTACAGGCAAATTCCGTCTAGATGGGTCATTCTTATCCATGATGGCATCCTCTTTCATTGCCAAGAATAATTTCCCTTTCATGGGTAACTAAACCCTCTGTTTCATCTGGACTCATCAACTAGAGGCCACCTGCAAGACTCAGGTGATACTGTAAGAAGAACAATGCAGTTGTGGAGAGGGAGATCATAACTCTTTCAGCATCTCATAAAAGGACTGAAGCATCTAACAGAACAGACTGTTGCATCCTGGATTAATGGGATTATTTGCTGTGTATATAATGAAATAACTCTAGCTCAAAGATTTTATTATACACTTCGGCTTACAAAGGATCGAGCAGTTGACACCAACCTAGTATCAGACCGGAACTTTTCACAAATCAGCATCATTCAGGCTGTAGGATGAAGATCAAAGTCCACATTTGCCAGCTGTTATCTCTGAGATATGTAATCCCAGAGGGTCCAATTATGTCCGGTAGGATCTATATCAGCAGCTCATTAGGTCAACTTTCCTAATCTATTGACAGTTTCTTAAGACAGATGGAGTCCCCACCAATCGGGTTGCCTAGAAGCTGTCTCATATACCTAAGTGACCGGAGATAGTATCTCTTTTGTGTAAGGTAATGTTCTTCCCTCCACCTCTTACCTATTCTCCATAGGTATTATGAATGGGTAATGTTATTTGAAGAAGAAAAAAAAAATTCCTAGTGAAATATGTTTCTTTCAGAATACTTACCCAATCAATACAAAAACATAATGATCATGCAGTTACATTGGTAGAGAGCATGCCTTCCAGTCTAGTAGTAACTAAAAGGTTCTTAGGCTCTTCCACCAAGTCTTATTTTATAGGGATATCAATCTGACCAACCACCACATAGGTCAGGAGAGAACGTTTAAATTCCTTTAGCTAAAATAGGATCTGGGACAACTGGATTGCATGATTGGGTAAGTATTCTAAAAAAAATGTATGTTGCTAGGAAAAAAATGTATTTATTGTTCGTGCAGTAGGATTGACTTCCCAATCACAGAGTTGCATACAGGATATGCGATCATGTAAATCCCTCCCCCTTTCAGGATTTCTCTAAAAAAAATTATCCTATGAGGGCAATATCGGCATATTTATTATTTCTTTTACTGTAAAATTTCTGTTTGTGAGCTGTGGCGATTATGTTTTATGTGTATAGTTGTCAATACATACATATGTCTGTGTTTCATGTGCTCAGTTCGACTTGGTTAATAAGAAAGTTTCGGAGATTATATTTGATACAGAGGCTGGTTTGGCAAGACATGTTAATTGGCAGAATCAATTAAAACAAGGTACAGAAGTGAACAATCTCTTTCTAAGGCTAATCCCATATCGGACAAAGCAAATGAGGTGCTTAAAGATGGTAGCGATGAAACTAAGGATCCATCTAATGCCAAGAATAAAAGTATTATTTCAATTCAGACTGGAAACAAAAATCAACCATGGCTAGAAATGAATGAAAGAAATGGGGTGCTTTGCAGATGGTATGTAAAAACTAGTCAAAACATTCTTTCACACTTGGAAATGCTAATTTTAGGACATCAACCCTTGACAGACATGTTGAAATACCAGCTAACAAACAGGCAATTCCGGATTTTAAATTATGTGAAAATCTTAAAACTACATGCATTGCAGCTATCAACAAGAAATATGAATCAATTATTCATGCTATGTCGTTTGCCTATTACTTGGCAAAGGAGAATATTACTTCTCTATAATATGGTTCACTGTTGGATTTTATTGACTTTCTGGGTGTTAGTGTTAGCAGCATGAGAGTAGGAGGAACACAACATATTCATCAAAGGCTCCTGTCATGGAATTTCAGGCAAGTTCTTTTATTTTATTCACCTTTTTCTAGATTCCAATCAGTGCATATCATGAGGAATCCCTGTGTTACTAAAATAAACACCAAGCATCATGACCATGCAATGAAATTGCATTTGGTAGCTTGTCAACATAACTTTCTGTCAATGTCAATCCAAAATATTGGTACCTGTTTGTTTTGTCATAAATTCTTTTCTGTCTAGATTTGTCATATTTCAGTATAGCTGTAAAAAGATTTTATAATTTCTTGAGCATTTAATGATTTGCTGTCAGCATTGTGATACCGTACAGTAGTCAGTCAAATCCCACCACTTGAAACTTGTATTATACTGTAGTAAATAACTTATTATTTTTATTTGCTGTGATGATCATTGATCTGCTTATATCATAACTGTGCATATGTAGGGACCCATTACTGATGTATATAATAGAATGTGTTTTGTTTTTAAAATCATCATATACAGACAGGAATAATCACTTCATTCATTACTTTAATTTAATAACTTTATTTAGCAGAGAAAGAGACTGTTCATGCACAATTTGCATATGATTTTGGTCATTTTACTTTGTTTTGTTTTTCTTTTAAATATATTTTTTTTCTCAAATACGTTAACAGTCTGCGTGGGTTTGAGTCTCGGATTCGGCCAATATGGGTCTTTGAGAAAAATTGCCATTAGCTTCTCATGGGTTGGGGGTTCTTTCCAGGGTTTTCCCGGGTTCTTCCTCCACCTTTATTGCTGGCCGACATATATAACCTATCTTGTGCTAAAAATGGAGTTAAACCCTTCAACATCAACAAAAACAACAACATATACTTTAATAAAATAATAAAAATATTAATGATAATAAAATACTTTTAGTCTTTGATTTATCATCAAACTTTATTTTTGTTTCTCAGTATTGCATAGCAACAATGATCGAATCTGAGTTAATGCAGAAAGTATACTGATGTCCATTCATTAGCATCATAATTGATGAGAGTACAGACATTTCAAATACCAAGAAGCTGTTAATTTATGCCAGAATCATTGAACCAACCATGCTTGTTTCTACAACTCATTTTCTTGGTAATGTGTCAGTGGTAGACCAATCACACACTGCTGAAGTTCTTTTCAGAGAAGTTGTCCAGTTCTTGGAAAAGAAGGAGATTCCTCTGAAAAAGTTGTTGGTTTTGGTAGAGATGGGGCATCAGTCATGACAGGTCACAAAAGTGGTGCAGCAACATGGTTCAACAAGAAAAGCCCTCACTTGATCAGCATTCATTGTATGGCTCATATATTAAATTTGTGTACCTCTAATGCATCAAAAAACATTCCGTATCTCAAGGAAACCATTGATGGCACAGTTAAAGACTTGTACTATTTTTTTAAAAATGATTCTGCCAGCAGAACAGCTGAATTGAAGGAAATACAGAATGTTTTGGACTTTCCTCATCTGAAAGTCAGAGAGGTGCATGAAATAAGATGGCTGGCATTTTATGATGAACTATATGCAATTTTTCAACAGTGAAGGGCCCTCAATGAGATATTTCAAATAGAAGAACAAGACAAAAGAGTGTCAAGACTTGTTGAATAAACTCAAAGACTACAGATTTTTGGCATGCATGAATATTATGATGGAGATCATACCTCACTTAACACAGCTTTTACAGAAATTTGATTGGATATAGCAGTTGTAATAATGCCACATGATATTTTGAATTTCACCTTACAGAAAGCAGACATGGGAAAATCCTTTCACCAGATCTGTATGGCTGGCAGATTGTTGGAATCATCAAGGGTGGAGAGAAAACTAAAATCACTTTCTATGGTGTTGAACTCAAGTTACATAGGAGCACGCTGAAAAGTTTCAGATGATGTGTCCAACCTTTGCCACAAGTTTGTTACAAATTTGCAGGTGGAGATGGCTGCATGATTTACAAAGAGTAGCACACAGGTGGCAACTGCATTTGAGGTTCTTGGTCTACGTTACCACACATTCCTATCTTCAGAAAAACAATGCATGTATGGTTATGACCAGATAAAAATTTTCTATGATCATTTTCGTCAGGACAAGAAATCAGAAGAATTCATCAGTCAACCTTTGTATGACCCCAAACATGTTTTGACAGAGTGTTCTCTTGATAAGGATATCATTAAAAGAGAAATGTACCCTAGAGACAGAATGTGCCGACTCAGGCAGAGTGTACATGAACATCATGCAGATGCACTTAGAAATCTATTTCAGTTAGCATCAGTGGCCATGATTGTGCCATTCCAAACCATGGACTACAAGAGAGGATTCATCAATCAAAATCGAACCAAAACTGCAGGAAGAAGCCATCTAGAAGAAAGGGTTTTCAACAGACTCATGATGATTTCAATTGAATGGCATCCTCTTAGAGACTTCAACTTTAACAAGGCATTGGTAGAGTGGAGGATGAAGAAGGACGTGGGGCTATTAGGAAATAGTGATTATATTTGCGGAATAATACAGTCACAGTTACACTCAGTCTGAATGCAGATCTGAGATGTATATATGTTCCAGTTAAGAGTTAATTTTTTTATAGAAACTGTATATATACTTTCCCTTATTCATTTTGAGCTTTGGACTTTTCCTTAAAAATTATTTTTTGTCATCCATGAAAGGAAAGTATGTGCTCTTCTGATCTTTCTTAGAATGGATTTATAACATGATATGCATTTAATGCATTTATTTTACTTGCTATTGCTCTTTGTGAATACATTGAGTGTTTTTTATACACCCTACTGGAAGGTCCCCCCCTTATGGGTACATTGCCTCCCCCTTTCAGATTGGGGGAGGCCTGTGCCTAAATTTATCAAATCCTAGATGCAACACTGTATCAGTTGAATCTCAGTTGAATCACTTTCCAAAGCCAGAGTTCCATGCATATGGTACTGTTTGAGAGACTGTGACAATCATTTCTCTTCTGTCATTACTGACTGGAGTATATTTTTTAAAATCATTTCCAGCTGCAGCATAGGTTACCCACTTGCAGTTTGCCAGTGTTTATTGCCCTGAGATTTAGCTGGTATGTGTCTTAAGTGTGCCAGATAATGTAATGGTTTTGGGTTTGCCAGATTTAAGTATAATCTCTCTGATTTGCTGAAAGCTTTTTAATTTGATTTTACTTTAAGTCCACCAATTACATTCAGGAAGTTACAAGTGTCCATGGTACCATATAGATGGTACGTTTTATTGGAGTATTAACATTGTTGGGGGGGTGTAACAGAATTGTTACCGAGTGGATGGTGGATTAAATGAACAACACAAACACAATATGTGAAAGATAATGTAAATTTATGAAATAAATTATTAATGAAAAATAATGATGTATCAACACAATAACTCATGCATTCAACCCACAATCACATTTCACAACCATTCACAATTCAAAAATAAATTAAATATTAATACAAAATAAACACAGATCCAAGGAATCTCCTGGACTAAACACAGATCCAAGAAACCTTTACAAAAGTTATATTAACGCAAGTATAAATTGCAATAACAAATACAAACATCAAACTATACTATCGCACGTATGGATTGCGACAACTAGCACAAACATATACATGTATTTAATCAAGTTGCTAACTTTTATTGAGATTCATGTAATCCTTTGCAATACTACTGTGATTCAAAGTAACTATGTGTAAATATAACAATATATTCAATTGTACTACAATTGCAACACACACGTGTCTCGACCCTGTACAACCGTACGATTCACCAACTTTTAAATCGCCGCCCAGCTTCTCCGAATACCTAGGGTTCACTCAATATGTTTATCGGCCACTTGCCCTTCACGGATCCACTACAGTTATACGTACAGACAGCATACAGCATCTACTAGAACCACCGGTCCCAAATACCTAGATGCCACCCCGTAAGTTTACACCTCTAGACAGCTCCGATACTCGGACATTTAGAATTCTAGATTTCCGGATATTTACACATCACAACAGATGTAGACGGACAGACAATCCGACAGACAGACAGTCAGATACCTCAATTTGATCGCACAATTAAACAGCATACTCACGGCACAATCAATCACATTCAGCTACAATTCAGAGACGTTCAGCTACAAATCAGAGACGTTCCGCTACAAATCAGAGACATTCAGCTACAATTCAGAGACGTTCCGCTACAAATCAGCAACAAATCAGAGGCATTAAGAGACGTTCTTCTACAAATCAGCTACAATAAAGAAACCAAACTAATAATAGTTGTTTCTAAAACAATCTAAAACCTAGATTACGCTATTGCATTTAAAGTCTAATAGTGACTAGTAAGTCCAAATATTCCACGTTTTAAATCTGCATTGTAATAAAGGCATCATTACATGAAATGATAAACTGAATAAAATTCACAATAAAACGAAATATGAATTTAACACTCACCCCTTTGGCTGGAGAAAGAATGAAGAGCTATCTCTCCTGTGATAAGATACTTTTGGACCCGTAATCTTATCAGAATTATTCTGCCTTATATATCCTCAAATAGGTGAGCAGAATTCAGGGCAAAATTCCCGTGCACCCCGTGATTCTAATGTTCCTGACTTCAAGTGATTCGTAGTCAGGCATATGCAAATCGTTACACGTCGCTTACCTTGAAAAAAAAAAAAACACTTATTCACCCCATGTACGACGAAACCAAAAAATGGTGAAATTAGTTTGTAATTCAAGAAGAAATAAATTCAATTTTTGCCTAATTCTGTGACAGGGAGACCGAGTGGTCTAAAGCACTCTCCGTTACAGATCACTTCCATTGCACCTCTGTCTGCATGGGTTCAAGTCTCGGATTCGGCCAATGTGGGTATGTGAGAAAGCTTGCCAGTAGCTTCTCGTGGGTCAATGGTTCTTTCTAGGATTTTCCCAGGTTCTTCCCCACCATTTATGCTGGCTGCCATGTATAGCCTATCTGTGCTTAAAAATGGTGTTAAACCTGATAACAACAAAAGCAACAACATGCAGACCAATTATTAACATCTTATCTTTTCACAAATCTTGAGTTGCAGTATCAAAGGGGTTTACTGTATCACTAATTTTTGTGGTTCTCAATATGCATTGGATATGGATACTGGCCGCCATGTATAGCCTATCTAGTGCTGAAAAATGGCGTTGAACCCTACAACAACAACAACAACACATTGTCGGGGGCCCTGAGTGGCAGAGTGGTCTAAAGCTTTCGACATTATGGATCACTACTGTCTCACCTCTGTCTGCGTGAGTTTGAGTCTCAGATTCAGCCAATGTGGGTATGCGAGAAAGCTTGCAAGTAGCTTCTCGTGGGTCGTGGTTCTTTCCAGGGGTTTTCCCGGGTTCTTCCTCCACCATTAATACTGGCTGCCATACTGTCTCTAAGCATGCACCACTGAAAGTACATTGAGAAAAGAATGAAATCCAACCTAATTGGCTTACTTATGAAATCCTAGATGCTATGAAAACACAAGACCAATTCAAGTCTATGGAAAACAATGCATAATATTACGTATGGAGAAACATAACAAGTATGAATAAAAAAGTTATAAAAGACTTGTCAATTATTACTTGAAAACACAACGAACAACACAAACTCCATTTGGAAAGTCTTCAATGAACTAATTGGAGGACACACAAAGATCAGACAAATAAATTTCACTCACGTCTGGTAAATGACACCATAGTCACTGATGACACTGACATTGCAAATGTTTTCAGTGAGTTTTTCACCATCATTACCACAACGTTAAAAGTATCAGTGATAGAAAACAACTTTATTGAACTGAAAAAGTTCTGCTGCAGTAAAATCCATAACGAAATATGTTTCTCTATCCCACCAGTATCAAACATTTTTGTTAAAAATGTCTCAGTGAACTTGATACAAAAAAAACTACAGGATTTGACCACAACTCATTAAATCTTCTCACTCTGCTATTTTAGAAATTTAAGTATTGCAACCTCGTCTGTCCCCAAAATATGGAGAACTACAAAAGTAAATCCTTTTTACAAATCTGGTTCTAAGGATGATGCTGATTACTACTGGCCCTATATCAATACTACCAAATTTGCCAAATTCGATTGAATAACATATCCAAGTCATTCATGTAATATTTAATCAAACACTTGCTGTTTACATGCTAATCAATCGGGCTTTAGACAGAAATATTTATGTAAGACTGCCTGGACCTCCCCAACTGATAAATGGCTTCAAGCACTTGATCAAGGTAGAATAATAATAATAATCAAACACAAAGTGTTTTCTCTGCGCTATGTTTCACTGACAGACTCCAGTTAAAAATCTGGCCTCACCCATGTGTACATACTAGCAAGATACTTACGCTCCTCTTCTGACAATCGTATACTCATTATTCCGACTATGAAAATGAAGTCATATGGACAATGTTCTTTTGCATGCCCAGGAACCACGATGTGGAACAAATTGCCCGTTGGAATTTGACACAGTGATCCCTTTCAAGAGAGCTCTTAAAACTCATCTTTTTCTACTGCAAGAAGAAACTTAAAGACCTAATCATGTTTCCTATCTTAAATATTTTCAGCATTTTTTTTGTTTTCCAAATTCATGGTGTTTGTTGTTTTTAATTTCCTCCTGGCATATTTCTTATAAAAATGTCATGTAAACAGTTGTCACCTGTATTTCATGGTCAGCAACAATTTTTTTCTTAATCAGGCAGTGGTTTTTACCCTACCTTCTGCAGTCAATTGTCATGTATTTCTGCAGTGGTTTCACCCAATCTGACAAGTTAAGCTGCCATGTGTTTCTTAATCATGCTGGGGTTGCACCCTGCCTTATACAGTCACTGGATCATATCAGCAGTTACCACCCAAAGTATGCATAGACTTCTTTTGTTTGATAAGCAAGATATGGTAAATAATAACATATATTTTTAACTGCTGAATGATATAGCAATTCTATGCTAATGATACTCAGATTTACATATTTAAAAACTGTCTTTTGCAAATATTTCATTTATTAAAATTTTTGGTGGTGTGTTAATACCATTCCATAAGTTTTTTGATCTTGAAATGAAAGAGAGAAGTCATAGTATGTATTAAACCATGCCTCCTTCTTCCCCCAATGCCATTATTACTAGGGACATAAAGGGGGCGGGAGTGGGGGCATTTGCATGTGTTGTAAAATTGCTGTAGCCTATATATGTTGCCATCCCCCAGTTAAGTCTTCCCCCCATTAACAATTTAAATGATTGTTACCATTTGCACTTAAACACTGAGATTGAGAAAAAACTTGAAAACTGTAGAGACAGTAATACTGTTATATATGCACACGTTCTTCTAGTTATAACACTTTACAACTTACTTGATTTATTAAATTGGTTGCAGGCGATATCCATATCCTATTAGCACTTACCTGGGGTTTTTGTTAATCTTTTCCTCAAAATAGAAGTGTTTGTTTTCTCTTTTATAGAACTTGACTAACCCATGCTTAAACATATCTCAACTGACTGCAAACTCAACAGCATTGCTAGATCCCCAGGATCATGTAGCAGTGGCTCTGTTTCCTGACACTAACTTCACAGTGACTGTGGCAGCTATAACAGGAACTGGGATAGGACTCCCAGCTAGTACACATCTTCCCACAAAAGAAGAAGGTTAGTTTTTTATGCCACAATTGCACGTATGATGGTTACAACTTTATTTCTTCATTCCTAGCCATGTATTGATTTGTCTTGGTATAGCTTATTAGTGTTAGTGAACAATCATCATGATTTTATACATAAGCATAATGTCAGGGTTTGGTTTTTAATGATATTTGGTTCATTTTTATATTCTTTTTAATTATTTTTACATAACCATTTTAATTATAGAGTTCATACTCATAGATAAGTCACTTCTATTGGCCTGTTCGATAACTTGTTATCATCCCTAAAAAGTATACACCCCTTAATTTGATGAATTGAAATCAGAAATCTTGTGCACTGATTTACTATTTGCTGATTCTGGTAAATACAACCCATGAATCCACTCAAATGCGTAAATCACCAAAAAAAGAAAAGACATTATTGCACTGTCTATTCCAATTATCATGGAAAATCTGTTGATGAAAAATAATAATTCTTAAAAAGTTTCTTAAAGTTTGATAAAATCATGGATAAGGTGTATTAATAGTGTGATACCCCTACAACAAGTTATACACATGTATGTAATACATTTGAAATCAAGTTATATATGAAACAAACATTTGTTAAAAAAAGATCAACCAAAATAGAATAAGCATTGTTCATTCACATATGTATTCATTTCTTGAAGTATTTCATGATTTTAAATCATTTTAGAACTGGTTTTCTAATTTGTTTGTTTTTTGCAAAGCCTTTGATATTTCTCAGCTGCATAAACTTCAGATCCTCAATATCTTAGGTTTCTGGCTACATCAAACTTTTCTTAAATGCAAACATAGTTGTTAAAACAGCAGCGAGTGCTTCTAGTGGTTCTCCTCATCACTGTCAGTAATTGATTCTACAGCCTCTTGATCTGTGGTTTTTCTTTTGGTGCCTCGAAAAAAGTGAATACACCAAGTATACAGAGCACTATGCATGTCCTTTTATTTTCTAGATTTATGCATATCTGTATCACAACCAGTTGCCTGATATATAGTTAATTTTTCCTCATTTTTCTTAAACTGTGCAAATTTGATGTTAGGGTCAAACAATGACCATGAAAACTCTTTCTGGTTATTCCTGAATAAAGTTTTGTAGCAAAGTTTTCAGCTGATAGATGTTTAGTTAGAATTTGGTGATAATCTCAATCGGACAATTTGATGATCTATGTAGACACACATAACTGATCAGGTATTAGCAGTAACTATAAATTTATATATGTGGTTAACTTTGGATTTCCCTTAAGTTCAGAAAAGTATTTTATATCAAAACTGTCAAGAATTATTATCGGAAGTTCACATACCAAGAGTGTCAACATTCAACCTGTACTTCAGCTTTGTTTTGATAAATCTGGTTGCAAAAATCCATTCTCACTCTCCACGCATGACACTATAAGTACCTGTGAAATTTGTATCAAATGAATCACATTCTGGTTTTATCATTTCATTGGAAAAAGGCTTGTCAGTAATTCACACTCCATGCATGACATTATTAGTACCTGTGAAATTTTTATCAAAAGAATTGCATTCTGGTATTATCATTTCATTGGAACTAGGTTTGACAGTAATTCATTTGTTGACAGTACTCCATAATTATATTACAGAATGTATTTGAGAATCCCCACTTTTTACTTAATTGGCACTGATGACTTAATTAAAGTGTCCTCATGATCATAATCAAGTGCATAGTTAGTATTAAGTAGTTTGATCAGCAGAATTATGCAAAGTAACAGTTTTATAACAAAATGATTGGTTTAAGATGAAAACAGTATATTGCTTCCGATAATTGATCTTACCTGCTCCTTGGACAGCCTTCTTAAGTCATACAATGATTGTACAGTGCCTGCATAAATGCATCAGATAATCTTGGCTTGACCCATGCAGCAAATAAAAAATAAAATTGAATTTTCTTTATGAATATTGGCAAGCTAAATATAGTTTTTGAAGATAGTGTAGTTAGATACATCTAGTGATCATTATTACTTTGGCAAAGTACACCATAAATTCTTGTGTTAAATGATAGCATCAGACCGCATCGTTGCACATGCAAATTCCACTGCTGACCATTTCTGTAGTTGAAAGGAAATACTATGAGGAAAAGTAGGTCACATTGACATACTCTTCAAGTTTAAGTAAACACAGACATTTTGTTAAGTATATACTACAAAAATAAATGCTCTTTCTTGACCATACTAATACAGTAATAAGATATAAGTTCATAACATTTTATGGGTTTGTTCCACATTTTGATATCATCAAAGTAAGAAGGTACATGTAGTTATAAGTGAGATGTATGCACAATCCATTCTCATTTCAATATTATCATACTTTGCATTTACATGTAGCTCGGTTTAATTTCTAAACATTGTTGCATGTATGAGTATGACATTTTATGTGTGCATTCATTTTTATCACTCAATGAGCAGGCTAAAACAAGCAAATTGTAGTTGTAATGGCCTCTTTCTCTTGCTAAGCTCACCAATCTAAAGTTATTGATGGAGCAGATGTCAGACATATTACCTATATTACTTCCTGTTGGTTCATTTTTAGCACAAACCATCACATTTGTATCATTTCTGTGCTTGAAAGAAGTGAAAAAAACTAGAATTTAGATTGATCTAATCAATAAGAAAACAAAGTAATGACTCTCATCTTGCTTAATATTTCACTTGCATTCTGTTTAAACTTTTCAAATGTACCAATTGTATTCTTGTTGCATCAAGTCCTTTCAGCACAAGAAAATGGTGGTATGCTATAAAAAAAAAATTATGTCAAGAGTTTGTGGCAAAAATGAATATGTTAAGTAGTGAACATTAGGATGAATGGAATAGTTCTTTGTTTAAATATTGAATTAGTTTTATTCATAAGGAGTGGTGGCCTTGTTACAAACTCTATGAATTGACCTTAAGCAAGATGAAATGTCGCTCCACCTACCATATCACATGACATGACGACCTATTAACCTCCAACAAAGATGACGTATTTGGCTGCGAATTATGTTTCACTTTAAGTGATATGTTTACTAAAAGTGGTTTGTATTATTCTTAAAAAATGTAAAATTTCAAAGTTGCATCAATTTTATTGCGTTAGACAATATTTATATTTTAAGTTCAGATTGTAAAGTAATGATCAAAGTGTTTTATTTCATTAAATAATAAAAAGCAGTTTTAAAGCTGCTTGCAAATGTATTCATGTAAATGGAAAGTCACTCCAAAATTGTATTTATATAAGCTTTTCCTTATTATTTTATCTGGCTATGTTTTTGCTGCCTTGGAAGCAAACAACTTAAACAGTAGTGACAAAATTAATTAATAACTATGGTATTTAGAAGTATTCTGTTGTAAATATAAATTGTAAAGTTGAACTATCTTCATCTGATGGAATTTTGATCAATGAAGTTTGTTGATGTAACTATATAAATGCATTCTTAATATATCGGAAGATACTTATCAGATATGATTGTTTTTGTATTTCTTTATTATTAATTACATTTGTATATCGCCATTCCTGCTTCAGCAAATTGAGAAAGAAAGAGTCATTCAAGTGTCTCAAAGATAGAGACGATACATCCTTATTTTTGGGGACAAGCCAACATTCTAGTGTAAATTTTCAAACTGAAAAAAATGAGATCAGGGGTTCAGTGTTTCAGCAGCAGAGAGGGTGAACAGACCACCCTTTTCCGACAAAAAATTGATTAAATTCTCAAAACGGAAAATAGAGCCTTCCTACGAAATCTCATATTTTAACCCAAAAAAAATAAGTCTCCATTTAGCAAACGGAGACTTTACGATTTTTCAATCAATTTTGGTCGCAACGATGTGGTCATCACACCCTCTCTGCTGCTGCAAGTTAACAAAAATAATAAATGATTTCAACCAAATATTTGATCGAGTCCGATACGATATCGTGTCCGAGGATCATGTAAATTTATTGTTATAAATCCGTGCGGGGTCGACTGAGCGTTACTAAAGAAATTTTTAAATTGATTGAAGTCCATATCGGAACACCATGTCTGCCAAATATTTCGTAACTTATGTGTATCAACGCCGTTAAACACACCAAGAATATTACAGTTATCTCTGATCACTTTTGGAATCTGAGTGTAGCGTTGAGTGACATATATCACGTCGGTGTTTTTATGCCTGCCTCGGGAAAATATTCTAGCTGGGTTTTTTTGATTGTCTAACATCACATCGTCGTATACGACTAAATTGTTAATGCTCCCATCAAGGTCATCCACGGATGGTGCCTCGTCAACATCAGTTATAAAATCAATGGCGTTCTCACCCTTAATTTCTGATGCATTCTCGTTAAAATCCTGTAACACTTCATAGCATCGTTGATCATCTACGCTAGGAGCAACTAAATACAACTTATCCCACTTCATCCATCTCACTATTAAATTGAGCAACAATTGCGTCTTGCTGGATCCAGATGGCCCGATTATAATTGCGCGGATAGAGTTTGGTAGCGCTGCATGATGCTTAACTGGTTCTTTTGTTTTAGTCGCTGAAAAATCAATTATATTCATATCTCTATACATAAATTATGGATCTATATTATGTGAAGTGTAAAACGCGTACTAGCACAAATGATGTGACGAAGATTACAACTAAAAATAACAGATCAGCACTTACTGGTAGATGTGCAACATGTGGTACAAAAAAATTTAGATTTGTTTCTATGAAATCCGGAGATGTTTTAAAAAAAACGAGGAGGTGATATCACAGCCGAATTGGCAAAGCTCCCTGGAACCCCATGGGCAAAGTACCCCGGAGAAAAGCACCTTCCAGGATATAGCTACTGTGGCCCCGGAACACGATTAGATATCAGACTTGATGATCAAAATCAACCCCGATCCGGCGAGTATCCGATAAACGCTATTGATAAGGCATGTCATGCTCATGATGTTGCATATAAAAGCAGCAATCTGCAAAACAGGCATCTCGCGGATGTGAAATTAATTCATGCGTTAAATGCTATTCCTGATAAATCTTTCAAAGAAAAACTTGCTTCGTGGTTGGTAAAATCGGCTATGAAAGGCAAATTCATGATGGGCGCTGGTAATTAATAATATGGAATCTATTTATTATTCTCCGAGGGGATACTGGAAGGGTAAAGCAGCAATCAGTAAACTCGCCAGCGCCGCAAAAGTGAAAAAGGCTACTGCGGCTAAATTGTTATCCAAACAGGCTATATGGCAAATTTATCTACCGCGTCCTAAACAAATCAATTTCTCGCATTTTGATGTTACTGTACCCAATGAAGTTCATCAAGCTGATTTATTGTTTTTACCACATGACAACGGTTACAAATACGTGCTAACCGTAGTTGACATTGCGAGTCGATACAAACAAGCAGAACCGCTAAAAACAAAATCATCACCTGAAGTTGCTTCTGTATTTGAAAAGATTTATCGACGAGGCCCACTACGCTGGCCAAATCTATTACAAGTCGATCCTGGCAAGGAATTTCAAGGCGCTGTGTTATCAGCGATGAAAGATCACAATGTCACCATCAGACGGGGGCATACTGCACTACATCGCGATCAGGCAATTGTTGAACGATTTAATCGGACGATTGCTGAGCGGTTATTTGGATATCAATACGCAAAAGAATTCATCCAAGAAAAAAGATCTCGTGAATGGGCCAAAAGGTTACCAACTGTGATTACCGCACTGAATAATGAGATTACTAGAACAATCAACATGAAACCTATCAACGCGAATAAAAAGAAGTCTATACCTAAAATGGAAATTCGAAGAATTTCACAAAAAGATTATAGTGTTTCCCAACCAATTCTTGGTAGTAATGTCACTGTTAGGTATTTATACGAACCAGGAGAGCTTGAAGGTGGCAGAAAAAGGGCTACTGATCCTATTTGGAGTGTTACTGCACACACGATATCTACTATAACACGATCAACTGGTAGACCTCCAATCTATAAATTGGATTCAACTGCCCCTCAGCGGGGGTTTACACGCGAACAATTACAAGTGATTCCTGACGATACTCAATTACCATCGCGGGGTCTTAACTAGCGCCGTTGCGTCTGTTGCACTCAAGACAAGTCAACATCACATTGTTTCTGACATGACCGAGACTGTTTTTTTTTCTGTCTACGGTAAATTGGCGAGGATCTTTATCCGAATACTGCCAACGCATTATACAATTGCAACTTGCGCAGTGATTATTTTGTTGTTGCTTCAAAGTGATTATTAATTCAGCATCAATGTCAAATTCTCGTTGTTTTTTTTTTGTCTTGTTGTTTGTAACCGGAGAGATTTTTATCAACAATTTTAACATCAACGATGCTAGCATCATCCATTGTGGTGTCATCATCGAAAACAATTCTTCGAAGTTGATTTATTTTTCGTACTCTGGATACTGCAAGATAGACTAAATTCGACCATTCGATGTGATTATCCACCATCCAAACAATTGTATCTGATATAGTCAATCCCTGTGAAGAATGTATTGTTGCTGCGTAACCTAGCGTCCACGGGGAATTATTAGCACGCAATGCATCTTCAACGACGCTGATATCAACCAGCACAATATCATTTAACACTAAATTCTGTCTTTGAAATCCTTCGGATTTTGGTCTTGGAATATCAACTTCTATATTCTGTTTTCGTGTATCCGAAGGTCTATAACACAACGGTACTGGAAGTGTTGCAAGTTTTTCTTTATGCAATTCAAATAACTTCATCTGAAGTGTGTCTCTGACTATTTTTCTACTTGCAATTATCAAATCGTTTGGTCTCCACGTTTCCCAAAAATCATTCATGGGATTTTCTGAAATCATTTAACGCGCTATTTCACACTGGATTCTATCCGGTTGTAATCTAATTAGCGCTTTGAACTCGCGTAATTGTTCATCAAGTGATCTATAATCAGTGGTAATTTCTTCATAATAGTCTACAAAACCCTTTAGCCATTCATGTGGGGATGCACCGACAAATGGTGGTGGTTGGCCGTGATCACCGCACATGACGACTTTTGTATTTTTCAATAACAACCACTCAAGAAATGTTTGTAATATTTTCAACGATACTGTGCATATTTCATCAAAAATTATGATTTCAGGAATAAATTTATCACCCATTCGATCAGGGGTCCATTCATCGCCTTTCCATCGAAAGAAACTATGATAAGTACAGGCATTTACCCCTCGTTGTTTCATCTCTCTGGCGAGTCTGTGAGTAGGTGTTAGGACAATCATGTTTGATTTTGAAACGGTAGCGTTTCTATGATATAATTCAATTGCACGAGTTGTCTTTCCTGACCCACCACAACCGTTTAAATAAACTGTCTTGTATCTACATATTGGATCAGATACCGGTGGTGCATTAGAAAATTCGGATTGAATCTCATCACACTTTAAGAACTTTTCATCCATGGTAACATCTGCCGATTCACAATACTCATGTAGCATCTCCTTTTTAAATCTCCAACATCCCCAATTTGCCTCCGGATCTGTGAATTTAGCTACATCTGATTTGTATTTCTCGTGGATATACATAGAATCAGTGGCTACTCTAACTGCGGTATTAGGAAATCTATTTATCATCGAAAATAAATTGATAGAAGCTTAAGCTAGCATAGAACTTCTCAAATGCGTATATTGTTTAATATATCCATCACAATAGGTAACAATTGTACCTAATCGTCTTCCATCGGATAGGAAAGCGTCTTTACGATTCACAAGTTTTCCCTGTTTCATTAAATCTGTTACAATAAAATCGTATTCAGCGATGTCTATGATCAACCGCGAAGAATATTTTGCATTGTCGTATCTTCCACCCTGGGTAAATTTAGCTTCGGAAACAATCAACGATATTAGCATACCACAATCAATCATATATCGTAGTAACACTATTGGCATCCAGGCCTTTTCAGATATATGTCTACCAAGCCAAACATAACTACATGGATGTAACCCTGTAGCGAATTCAAATGATATCACACGAGCGAATCCGGTTAAATCAAAATCAGGTAATGGCCCATTAATCGCAACACGAGTCATTTCATGTGTGGGGTGTCCAAATCGTTTAAAATAGTTACTACATTCTCCATACCCGAGGAAACTTCCAGGATAACACGCGGATATATCAATTGAAATCATACCACCACGATGGTATTTTGTATTCCACAGTCCTCCATGACCAAATTTGACGCAACTCAATTTAACGTCCTCGAGAAAATCACTTTGTGTTGGACGCCATGAGTTTTTTTCTCTTGCGAAGTGAGCTACAACTGATGGAATTGTGAAGCTATCCGCGAGTAGTTTTTCATGGAATGAAATCTCTTTTGGATTTTCCGATGAAAATGGAAATTGCAAGGCAAATTCACTAGCGATTTTTCTCATTCTGTTATCTAATTCTTCAACGCGATATAATTCACCATTTGGTCTTACAAATTGATCAAATCCTATTTCGGGATCTTCATCACTTCTAAGTAACCACACTGACACAGGATCATCTTTACACAGCGTGTGAATAGCATCGAATAATTTCTCATTATAAAAAACATCCCCGACGAACTCCTTAGGGATATATCTCACGGTTCTATCTCGTGGAAATATTGTTACTGCAGCCGTCCACGCGTATTTGTTATGAACAATAATTTTAATTGGAGCTCCTCGCGATTGATATTTAGGCTCGTATAATACTTCTCCGGTTATTGTCGTTACTGATATTGGGAATTTTAATGATGCTTCTAATTTAGCTATATCAAAAATCTTTGCACCGTGCTGTTTCACTGTCAGTTCCCATTCGGTTATTTTCCTACGTCGCAGATCAGTTAGTTTATTTCTTCGGGATGCATTTGTGAAGTGTTCCATTACCCGTGTTGCTACACAATTCAGTGAACTAGAATATTTCATAGAAGCTAGTTTTGCAATATCAGGTTTATCATTTAACGGATATATCCCATAAACAATTGCTGTTACAGGATAAGATCTTTCGTAGTATGGTTTGTCAATTCCAGTTAGAATTCCTGGTTTGGAATCTCTACTTACAATGACAGTTTTTTATTCTTGAGGATTGGTTCAAATTTATCCCTGATAATCTATTCGCTTTCGACTTCGATAATGAATTTTATTCTGAAAAAATACTTCTGATGGGAATTGCTTTGCAATTTACCCTTGAATTTCCAGCCAAGATGTGAAATTATCTCAGCTGCTCTTTCATCGTTCATAGTATCATCGATGTTGGGTACATTGACATCTTCATCAATAATTCGAAATGTCGACCAACAGTATGCTGCACCGTCTCGGTAGAATTCATTAAAACACTCCCTGATTTTACCTAGTATAGTTCTATCACCGATTAGACGTTTTGGTGTATCAGAGACTCTATCGAGATTGAATTTAGCATTTTTCCAAGGCTTAATTTTCGATAATCTCTTGAACTCCTTATCGAGATTGAATTTAGCATTTTTCCAAGGCTTAATTTTCGATAATCTTTGGAATTCTTTCATGGTATAATCAATGAATTTAGTATTTTTCCAGGGCTTAATTTTCGATAATCTTTGGAATTCTTTCATGGTATAATCAATGAATTTAGTATTTTTCCAGGGCTTAATTTTCGATAATCTTTGGAATTCTTTCATGGTATAATCAATGAATTTAGTATTTTTCCAAGGCTTAATTTTCGATAATCTCTTAAACTCCTTCACATTATAATTAAAACAAGTATTTAAATGAAAAAATATAGTATAATGAATCACTGCAAGTGGCTTATGATTGGATCAACAACCCCGTGTAACAAATCATGCAGAAGCGAATTCTGTGGGTATCATTTACAAAGCGTTCGCAACGGTTCCTTCGGTCCTCTCCCGTGCCTCCGATGTGGGGTGGGCGTTAGAGGAAAATCACAATTATGTCTCAGTTGCGGCGGCAAACGATACAGGGAACTAAAACGCTATTATGACAAACGAATAAAAAATACCGTCATTGACCCTAACGATGACAAAATCATCAAAACCCCCCAAGATTATATCCAGAGGTTTATAATTAAAGCAGATAATAAATTAGATAAGTAGTATTATTATACAAATGAGCCAAGATTTCAGACCCCATCCAGTGCTTGTTAATTACGAAGCCTCCAGTGATGGTGTTGTCAGGCACCGCATACTAAAAAAACCGGTTGGATTTCTGAATAATATGGGATATTTGCTGTTTAGTGTTAGAAATAAAAAATATCTCTGTCATAGAATTATTTTTGAATGTTATAACGGATTGATTAAAGATGGCTTTGTGATTGATCACATAAATGGCGTGAAGACTGATAATTGTCTTGAGAATCTTCAATCCATCTCGCAGCGCAATAACCTTTTAAAAAGCAACGCTGGTAGGCACCCAAAACGCCCTAGGGGGGTCAAATCGTTTGATTTAGAAACCAAAGAGGAGAAAATATTTCAATCAATAAATGAAGCCAGTAGATATTTTGACAGTTGTAGGTCTTCAATACGATTTGTTGCAGAAAATATTACTAAATTAACTCTGTCGAAAAAAATGTTCATAAAATAAAATTCGTATACACCTGAAACGATTCAAGGGAGATAAATCCTTTATGGATAAATCCGCCGCAACTCACACTCTACTCACTAAGTTCCCTTGTATTATGACGTCAAAGGAATTGTGCCGTCTGCTATTACCTGTATACCTTGACTAGGCGCGCACACGTGACTGTAATGGAGTATAATACATGGTTCCGGTATGTATTTTTATCAACTTTAACAATTTCTAAAACCTTTCATTGTCGCTTGGCTAAAACTTCAATTTAAACAGTTGTATTTATTTACACCATCTATAATACACTTTTAGTACAAACGGTTCTTTATAATCCAGCGTATTAGCTATGTTCGCTCAGCCGAAACGAGCATGAGAAACACTAGTGTTTCCCATTCATTGAAGTAGGTGGGCGTGGTTAAAATTCCTCTGTATACAGCTCTTTGTGATTTAATCGATAATGCATTTTGTCTAAAGAATTAGAACAGGGAGAATACACGCTGTTATTTAACAACTGTATTATTTTGTTTAGTGTTTCATTTAAAATATTTGTCTGTTTTAAATGTTGTGAAACAGTATTAATAAGTAATTCAAGGAAATAAAATAACACACCCGTGAATCAACGCTGCTGTATTAGTCATCTTATATATGTTATGATTCGTAATAAGCTTGGGGCTTTCGAAAGCCAATCGACCAATCAAAACTAACCAACGCCATTAACACGGGCGTGTGGTTGTTTTTTGTCAATCATGCAACCGGGTTAATTTAGTTTGGTTGCTTTTGATTGGTTGGATTGGCCGTAGAAAATCTGCCCCGTCATTTCATGTTTGTGCCGTCCCCACATCATTACATCACAAATTCCATCATCGTTTCATTGTATATACCATCCTTATATGGAATTGTGCCATTCCCACATCATTAGATCACAAATTCCATCATCGTTTCATTGTAAATATCCATCCCTAATTAACCTAATTAAGTATATGTAGTGCCATCTTCCAACTTTGGGCTTACTTGGATGTGAAGGCAACCAAGGAGTTCCAAAGATGTGTTGTCGTATATGTAACCTCTGGGTCTTTCTGACGTCATAAGGCGCCAGCGGGATTGCCAAATGGGGTTTTCCTTAATTAACTTAATTAACTACATGTAGTGATTGTCCCCCAAGCATATCTTCTGGGTGGTCTAAGATGGTGTTTGCCACGTTAGGCCTCCCGCCGGAGATGTATGTTTCGGGTTACTTCGGGCTTACTTGGATGCGAAGGCACCCAAGGAGTTCCAAAGATGCGTGTTGTGCTGTCCTTAATTAAGTAAATAAAGTAACCTCTGGGTCTCTCTGACGTCATAAGGCGCCAGCGGGATTGCCAAATGAGTGTTATTTTTTTTAATAATTAGAGGTAAAATGTATTATATTTATATTTTTATAAAAATATGGATATCAAAGATGTAAATTCTATAATTGCTGAAATTTCGATTTTAAAGAATCGAGGGATAATATTATCTAAAGATCTCGACTGTGACAGGATTGCCTCGGAATATGAAGACATTGAGTATCAGTCTAGTAAGGGTCGTTATGTTTTACCTAAGATGTACAGACTCGTGAAAGGAATTCAAAAGTCCATCTATGCTTGTTTGTACGGTAACGATATTGATGTATTTATAACGCTATTTAGCACCGTTGAAGCAATACGTCAAAAGCTCGGCCAAGAGTATCAAAAACTAGCTGAAATTAGTTCTAATGTTCGTGATATTAGAAAAATATTAAACGAGGAAAAACCAGTATCCTATCCACGTGAGCGTTACTATAAAAAATACGCCTTCAGTAATTTTCAGTAAAAAATAATTTTTTTTAGCGTTTTTTGTAACACTTACATAGGATTTTCTCCTGAAAGGATACTCAGCAGTTTGGGCTTGCGCATGCAGTTATGTGCGTACTGGATGATCTGGTTGTGATAGCAAGTAATCACCGCGACGCCTCCATTTTCACGTAGTTGTTGTTGTTGCCGCGTCGTTAACAAAAATCGTTCATCGCCGTTCTCAGATATTACAATTCTGAAACCCCCAGCGATGTTATTTATGAAACACTCGCGGTAAGCGTCGTACAGTTTAACCTTGTCCGAGATGGATACGTTAGCTTGATGGTACATTATTTAATAACTCAGCTTTTAATTGTGATAGTTTCACATTTGAAAACTCAGTTCACAAACACTATATGGTAGGTGAATCACTTACAAATAAATTAGCCCGAGAGCGGCTAGCAGCAATTAAAAAGTTTATACCGGTTCGAGACAGACTTCGTGAGAAACTTCAACAACGACAACAAGCGCAGACTGACTTTTCTGTGTCAAGTGAACAACTGTTCGCCCCGGTAACTATGGCGACCAGCGATGTGAAAACAGCAACTGAACGAGCAATATTTGGGGATATTCCTGAGGAAGGCAAGCGACGAGAAGTGCCTGTTCTTGGTGTGCTTGAAAAGATAGCAGCGGAAACTGAAAAGACATCAGCGTTGTTACAAAAAACCCCACCTGGTCAGGAAAAGACCGATAATAAAATAGTAGATGAATTACGCGCGCGATTTAACGAAGAAGGGTTAGCAGAAATTGATGGAACTGACCATGCAGAGTTTCCTGCACTTGTTGTTACGACGTATGAAAACAGAAAAAAAATGTTAAAACCAGAACAGCACAAGTATGTAAGAGGTATACAACATTGGGCTGATATATTTTACAAAATTAAAACTAAAATAGGTAAAATTAACAGCGACGATACGTCATATATTGAATATCTCAAAATAGTGAATACATTGTATAATAAATATGAAGAACAAAAATCACAAAGAAAACCACAAGGACTGCAGCGGCGGCGACAACTACCTGCAAAGAAAATATCTTTTTCACCTGCTAAACAAGAAGAATCTCAACAACAACTACCACCCCAAGCTTCGCTTGAACCTTCGCCTGGACCATCTGATCGAGATGATCCTTTTAGTTATTTACAAGGTACGGATTTAGAAAATAGTTGTATTTCAAGATAGCCAGGGTAAATTGAAAAGCAGTAATATACCCGCGGGTGACATTTTGATACGGCAGCGCGACGCCGCTGAAAACTCTATTGCGCTGTATTCCAACGATGGACAACTTAAACCAGGCGAACTTGTGTCTACGATCACCGACGCGATTGACGCCCACGACAGTATGATTGCCACCCGCGGCCATGAGCTGGATGATCATATACGAGGTTATAATAGTTTTCGCAAAAATGTCGTACATAAATTCTTTGGAAACCCACTTGTGGTTGGCATGACTCTCGCTGAAATTAAAAACTTTCTATCTTTATTCTTTTTTAACAAGGGGGCGGGAAGGATGATGAATGAAAATGAAATCGAGGCAAATTATCTCGATATTTACAATGATATTTCTAAACTAATAGAAAATCTTGAAAAGATACAAAAAACCACTAACGACGTAGTTGGTAAGTTTTTTGGAAACCCGCTTGTAGCAGGCATGACTCTCGCTGAAATTAGCGAGTTTATCGGCAAGCATACTCATAATGCCTACGTCGCTAATAATTTCTTTGGTGTCCCAGCTACATCTACGATGACTCTCAGAGATATTAATATGTTTATGGTGAGACAAACAACTCTTAATACCATCGTGGATAAATTTCTTGGGAGAACACCTGTGTCTGAAACCACATCTCTGACAAGCCCTCGCCGAAGTTAAAAAAGCTATTGACGAACAAAAGCTCACCAGCGAAATTGTTAATAAGTTCTTTGAGGGCAGTAAACCCCAAGATATCACGACAAATTTTTCTAACATCAACCGGTATATTGAAAACCAAGCACGGCTTGGAATCAACGACCTTCTGATTTCATTCTTTTTTAGCAAGAGGGATGGGAGGATGATGCTTTCTACCGAAGTCAGGGTAAATTATCTCGAAATGTATAATGATATTCTTAAGCTAAAAGATCTCGATGAATTTAAATACCTTCTGATTTCGTTCTTTTCTAACAAAGAGACGTTGAGGGTGATAAATATTGACGAAATCAAGGCAAATTATCTCGATATTTACAATGATATTCTTAAACTAAAAGAAAATTTTGAAAAGGTAAAAATTCCACACAGCGTAAAAACCGTTGATAACATCGTATACACAGTTGCCAGTGGGACCTTTGATTGGATCCAAGGAAATGAAAATAGTTTATATTTTCACAGCAAATATGGTAGTATACCCGGTTGTTATCGATTTACAATAATACATCGCCGTAAATTTTATTTGGGAGTCGGCCCGGCGATGTATATAACCGGTGTTAACACAGTGACGTATATAAACGATATGATACCCGAAGCGCCCGACCGAATAAGATCCACTATTAGAATTGATATAACTACATCCGACGGGCCAGCGGCAGGGGTTAGGGAGTCGCTACCCTGGACGCTAGAATTTGTATCCAGTATTCCCCCCATCGACCATAAATCCAGGTACACAATCGAATAATTGAAAACACTAGCGGGTTTAAAATAGCAATGAAATCAATTGAACCGATAATAGTTCCAGAGGTATCACAATCGCATCGATATCAATATGATACCATGAAAGAGTTTTCCGCGAACTTGAAATCACTTTCTGAGCGCTATCGTGAAAAAATGAAAAAATACCGACGCAGCATAGCAATCATCGACATCACCGTGTACTCGGTGTCCGGTGTGATGGCCACAACCGGGGTTATTTTGTCAACGGTGACCATGATGGCTCCAATTGCAGTTCCAATTGCTATCTCCGCGGCAACAACAATTGCAGCAGTCGCCACCGCGATAACTAAAAAGTTATCATCGTGTTCTCAGAAAAAACTCAGTGATTATACAGCTCGGTACCGGGTGGTATTTGACGCATACTCGAAATTATCCGAGTTGATCTCGCTGTCGATAGATAATTCGTTCATATCCGATGTTGAATTTTCCACGATGACCCAGTTGTATAACTCCGCGATGTTGAAATTGGAAATTGAAGACAGCGTTAACAATAATGTCACTCGAACTGCTTCAACGAATCGCGGAGAATACCACTCCGATACGAACAAGCATGATATCAATAACATCAACAAATCCTGAATTTAGTGTGAACTTCCCTTCTCCGATTCCAGTGCGTGAGATCGCGCTGGCAAAATTACGAGTATATCATAGCTGGCCTAATATCAGATCTGTTGCATTTGGCGGTCAGCAACCCAATAACGCACTGGTGTTCTCGTATAAGAATAAACCCGATGGTACTCCAGCGTGGGAAACTGTTTTGGTACCAACTGGGTCGTACCAAATTGAGCAAATCGATGCTGAAATTCAGCGTAGAATAAAATCAATCACTGGAAAAGAATCAAAAATAGCTATTAAACTTCATGAACCGACGCTCTCGTCGTCGATCGAAATAAGCACAGAGGGATACATTGTAGATATCTATAACAGCTCGTTAAGAACGGTGTTAGGATGGCCTGAAAAACCACCGGAAAAATCCGCAACCGACTTAACCACGGACGTACAATCATATCATGAAATCAATCCCAGTTATCGAGATAATTTATCCGATATAAGAAAAGGAAAAATCGCCGATAGATTTATATTTACCAACAATGACACATTGCAATGGGATTTTATCATTAAAAGAACAGCCGACTCATCTGTTACTATTTTATTTACGCTAACTGACATCCGTGGTTATTTTAATGAAATTAAACAATTATATGAAACACAACTAGAACAACTACGGTAAACAAAAAAGCAAAAACACGTTGAAATAATAAATCAACTTATATCTGACATGGAATATATATATGAACTTATTATTCAAACAATAATTAATGACAACAGCGACAGTAAACAACGATTCCTAACCGATTACAATATCACAGAAGACAATCTGCGTAACTTCAAGTTTCCCAAATACAACGCTGATTAACTAAAAAGAATTATTAGAACTGATAGCAAGGCGCTACAAAAACCAGATTCAACTGTCCTCTTCAGGTATAATAATGATCCAGATGGTGGCGGTAGGCATATTGCCCCGCATAATGTAAATATTTCAACGGTGATTGCGCTCAATTTAGTATGTGATGCAATTGAAGGAAGCTATCAAATTAATCTAGAGCAATCGAATCAAGCTCAGCAGGGATATATTCTTTATTTGTTTGCACCAACAGCTCCTCCAGGATTCCTAATTATTGAAAACCCAATTAATCCTGTCTACATGCGATGCCATGATAATTCGTTAACGAGAATTAATTTCCGACTCACCGACCAGTCAAATAATTTAATTGATCTACAAGATGAGGTGTTAGCGATTAGTTTGTTTGTAAAGTCCTAAAGACTCGATCAAATATTTGGCTGAAATAAATTATTATTTTTGTTAACTTGCAGCAGCAGAGAGGGTGAATGACCACATCGTTGCGACCAAAATTGATTGAAAAATCGTAAAGTCTCCGTTTGCTAAATGGAGACTTATTTTTTGGGTTAAAATATGAGATTTCGTAGGAAGGCTCTATTTTCCGTTTTGAGAATTTAATCAATTTTTTGTCGGAAAAGGGTGGCCTGTTCACCCTCTCTGCTGCTGCTTCCTATACAAGCAAAATGCATTAAAGCCCTAAGTTAAAGGGTTCTCCACCCATATTCTAGAAATTTGTCTATAATTCAAACAAACATAACTTATATCAATTTTTATCAATATTCAGCTGATGTAAACGTGACCACAAGTCTTTATCCATCGAAGCTTCGTCTGTATTGGGAAAGGAATAAATCAAATTCCTCTATTTGACTGTCAGAATTTCAAGGATTCCATTGACTCCTTTTCAACATTATTGATCAAGAAATCATCAAATCATTGCAAAATGTGTAAATACTTATTATAAGTCATTCATACTTTCCACAAGCTGCTCATTGGATGAAAATGATCTACATAAGTAATGTCTGTAATTAAATCTAGTTTATGCTTACTGATTGGTTTATTCATCAGTGTGATTGACAAGTGGTGATATTATTATGAATTTATCTAACAACTCATGGAAGTGACATTCAGGTTATTGATTTTCTTATATTTTCACAGCTCCTTCAAAGCCATCGAATGTGTCAGCATGGAATGTAACTGTTGAGTGGAACATGGATGAAGTACGTCCAGGACAGACAAATTACACTATCATTGCAACAGGAACCAGTCCAGCTGTGACGAGGACAAATTCAGTTTCTGGTAAATATAGTGTCTAACCTAAAATGAAATTCTTAGATCCTAGTTTTAATTCAGACATGAATACATTTCTTTTTGTTTCCAATATAAGGAGAAAAACAGGTATTTATCTTAAAAAGTATATACTTTTGGAACACACCAGACCAACAGCAACACTCAATATTATTCAATGTTCAGATCTAGTTAAAGATGCCCTTAGACTGTAGTAAAGTATGGAGGTGGCTGGTACACTGTTAATTTACATGTAGTAGCTGTGGGGGCCAATTGGTACATGATTACAGATTGAAGCCCCACATCCAGATAGAAGCCCACATTATCTAGTACTGAGGTAACAAGAGCAATTGGAGTAAACAAATCAGTTTTGTCAGAATCAGTTGACATCTCATGGATGATAACCAGTTGCCAAAAAATATATACCTTTTCACTGGTACAATGTCAGTTTAGATGTATTAGCTGTGGGGGCCAATTGTTACATCATTAGAGATTGAAGCTGGATGCATGTGCATTATCTAGTACTGAGGTAACAAGAGCAATTGGAGTAAACAAAGCAGTTGATCTCTCAGAATGAGCTTTAAATTCCATATTGCTTAAAATAATTGACTAAAGACAATTTAAGGAAGTGGGATATCTTCTTTACGGCTCCAGCAGCCATCAAGTTTAATAGAAAAGATCACATCGTATCTGCACTGCCCATTCATCCATAACATGTTCCCTTCTACTCTTTATCCTTGAAGACTGCTCAGATGGCTAGTGGTTAAAGAATCTGCTTCAGATGTGGGAGGTCACAGGTTCAAACCCTGACCGAATCATACCACAAAGAGACAAAAATGGTACTAGCAGCTGTCTCGCTTGGTGCTCATCATTTAAAGGTTATTTTTAGGAGTGGTCAGCCTGGTGTCAGGATAATGTAACTTGGTCGGGACATATTGCTACATATCTGTGGCATGTTGCGCCAGTGCCAGGCATCACTATAAACTGTCACACTTTACCTCTTAAACCATTTGAGATTTCAGGATGACACTGGCATGCTTGTAAATCATCATTAGAAGATGTGTTGTATATCATATTGGGAGTCCTGTTTTCAAGATCAAGGTCGCAGTATGTTTGAATTTCCATAATATTTTCCCTACGTTCAGTAATACTTTTGAGATTAAGCAATGAATATATATATATATATACACTATCACTAGACGACCTCTCCAGTGGCCTAGTGGTTAGAGCATCTGCCGCAAGAGTAGGAGGTTGTGGGTTCGATCCCCAGCTGTGTCATACCTAAGACTTACAAAAATAGTACAAACTGTTGCCTCGCTTGGTGCTCAGCATTATAAGGTTAGTGTTAGGATTGGTCTGCCTGATGTCAGGATAATGTGACTTGGTGGGACATCATGCTACATGTCTGCGGCATGATGCCCCAGTGCTAGACATCACTATAAACTGCCTCCCTGCAGGCATCATAGCAATGTGACTGAAAAATTTAAAAAGCTATGTTAAAAATCCTAATCAAACAAACGAATAAACAAACAGTAATACTTTTGAGATTAAGGAAATAATTTTTGGTATACATATACACTATCACAAGAATGTGTGTTGCCTAAAACATTGGGATTGCAGTCATTAAGGTCAAGGTCTGTCAAGGCAAGCTAAGACACATAATAGAGTCAGCATGTAGGTTAGTATTGTCTCCAGAACAATTAAAGTTGTCAAAACGTTTAGGAATTTCAAAGTAAATAACTAATATCGTACATTCAAATAAAAGTAAACATGTTTACTTCCTGTGACAGTGATCAGAATATTTCATCTTACAGAAATATTAGCTATGTATTATGTTTGCAAATTAAATGTCACTTGTCAGGTACTTCATTATCATGATTTGCGGAAAAGGTACAAAATACAGCAGCTGCTATACCTATCATGTAATCATCAAGAAATGCCAACAAGCACTATACATTATTTATACATAAAACCTTCCCAGATAAGAAAAGGAAAGATTTATACAATAAAGCTTTCTTTTAAATATTAGTCTAAATATAATTAAATTTATATGAGATCATGTCTTATGAATGACACAAAATGAACATGTAGCAATAAAATACCTGTATATCTGTAAATGCGCTTTTTCAATTGAATTATAATTTTCCTATGTACCTGATGTCAATATCTTATTCCTGTGACATCAAACTCTACTTTAATAATTTCTGACTTTTGTTATTTCATTTTGCCAATGAAAGTAAGGAGGCTATGAATACTGAATACAATAAGAAGGAACTAAACTAATATACACTTCAATGATATGCAAAGAAAATACCAAAACCATACATTCCTTCACAGTTGTGGAATACTTTCTCTGATCTTATTTTTAGTGTTTTTAGAGAATTGGCACTGGATGATCAACATCTATTTTGTCTTCTTAAATCAATAGACCCTCAACCCCTACATCAGTTGCATCAACAGACATTTTAAGTGATTGACTGAAATATGGAGCTGAAGAAACTGGTTCACTCTTAAGTATGTCCTTTAACTTATCAAAAGCCTCCTGACATTTGTCAGACAAAGGAAACTTGGTTTTCTTACTCAAGAAATTGGTCATGGGTTAAGCAATTATTGTGGAAAAATGTCTGATAATATCCAGTTATACCCCAAGAATTGCATTAGTTGCTTTGTACTGATAGGCATAGGGGAATTCAGAGATACCTTTGACCTTAACATCTATAGGTTTAACTGGACTGTGTTACATGATATGTCCTAGAAAAGTAAAGCAAGCATGCCAATACTCACTTGTACCTAACTTGATTGTTAAATTGGCTTCATTCAATATATCATAGAATATTTTTAATTGGTTTCCAAGTGATGTTTCTAAGTGGCATTGTAGATGATTTCATTCAAGCATCACATTTGTCTTGTTCATTAAACATCGGAAACTACCAGATGAACTAGATGCTGTTACAAATGCTGAAATTTCCTTAGCCTTTCCATGAGTTGAATTTGCCTGAATCCTTTCAAAAAATCAAACTTGGTGACATGTTGTATTTCCAATTTTGTTGATGCAGTCATCAATTCTTGGCAATTGAAATCAACCTGTTTCAGTCACACTGTTCCATCGTTGGTGCATATGTGGAAAGTGTTATCTAGTTTAAGCACATCGCTACATGGTGAACACCAGTAAAGTTTGCTTGGTTTGTTAAAATCATTCTCTAGCAAATACTGAATTTTTTTTTCAAACATTTCTGTTTGAGAGAATTCATGCTGTATTTATGTTGTTTCCTGTTATTGAAATTTGAGTGTGTTTGAGGAACAGTTGTGTAAATGTTTAGCTGATGTATGACCATAGTAAACTGCTGGCAGGGATGACTCCAAGGATATGACAACTAGATCAGCACACTCCCCCAGTTTGCATGTGGTAGTTATTGGTTAAATTGAGAAGAAGTGATAGTCTGCAAAGTAAGAGAAAAACAGAAGCTTATATTCAGATAAATACTTGTAAAAAATGTTTACACTGATGGTTCTAACTAGAATGTACATGCAGTTTTTGAGATACTGTATTACCTTTTCACAAGTATAAAGATGTCCATAAGTTGAATGGAAAGTCGGATATATGTTACTGCATAAACAAGTGCTTGAAATGAATTGTAGATTCTGTTGTGAGTTATGAAGAATTGTTTAAAATATAAATGTAAATGACATGTCAACTAGTCTGTCACAGTTGACCTATCATCTAGGCACTATACTCATTAAGATAATATCTTATTTAAAAAAATGATTTTGTTGTAAAAGTGTATGCTATATACATGCATACTGCTGATTTACTGTAAAGTTTTATTCCAAAATCTGTACATAAGCATATACAAGTTATTGCAGATGAATATATAATGTTATTTAGGCAGAAGTGCCCTGGCACTTTTTTCTTCTTTTTTTAATAAAATTTGACTGACTTGGTGCCTATATATCAGCTACACAGTGTTTATCATCTCGGATTATTACCAATTTTGTATACATCTGTTGCATTTGATAGCTCATAGAGGTTTTCTAGATGTCAGGATACAGTTTAAGGTTTTATAAGGGAATTCTAATTAAACATTTCACACACTGAAGTCAGTAGATCAAGACTCATATATATTATAATGCCATGAAAGATGGGCTGGCATGTTATCTTCATTTGATGTTTTAGCAATTGATAGTGAAAAACAGAGATTTGAAATATTGCTATTTACTGATATGCTTTAATACAGTCTGTATATTTAAAAAAATGTTTAATCATTTGTTTGTGTCCCAGAGTTATTATCTGTCATTATCCAGACTACATCTTAGTTTGTTAGAAAACATTATTTTCCATCTACAGGTGAATCCCAGCAGAGGTAATACTAATTAAGTACACCTGTTCCCATCTCCTGGAAGCTGTAGGAATTGGAGGCTTTCACAAAGTTCTATCCCATTCTGATTGCCCAATTACACACATCCTCAGTTACAATTTGGCATATGGCTTTGTTAATGAGATCTTGACTAAGACTGATTGCCAACCTTCCTCTGCATCAGTTAGACAAGTTAGGGTTCTGGATTGCCACCCTTCTAACATTAGTTATAACAGCCAATTTTATACTGATAAAACCATCAGTCATTTTCAGTTCTATCATAACTCGGCATGATTTCCAGAAGTTGTGGCTCATGGTTATCCTTTCTGTTAACATTCATTACTATAGCAATGTTCAATTCTGAGTTACAGCATGATATTGATGAAATCTTAAATAAGTTTCATTTTCAATATTCCTTAGCATCATGCGTTATGACCCCTGTATGTGCATGACCCTAACTTTGAACGCACAACACTAGTTCCTCTGTTATAGTGAGGTGATATGTTGCGATATAGTCATTGTTAAAACCTCTATTTGATAGCTACTTGTCAAAGTCAAGAAGTTCTGATATGATGGCCTTTTTTCCAGTGTCTTAGCATTGCTAATATCTTACCCCAATGAGCCCCTCATGCCAGGTTTGTTCAATGATATTGTACCCTTCATCCATTTTTTATAACATTAATACCTTTTTATGTCAGTGGTACTGCAAGAAAGTAGACATTTGCTCTGAATGATACCAAATAATCTAGTATTTTTCTACTCACATTACAAAATACAGTGGGAAAAGCAAAACTGCCGAGACCCTGTTTTTTTAGGCCAAAAATTGTCAGGTATTGGAATTGGAGTTTTTGTCCAGATTTGTGATTTTTTGGCTTGTGATCAAAAGTTTGAGCTGTGCATATATATATATATATATATATATATATATATATATATATATATATATATATATATATATATATACACACATAGACAGTGGATTCTTAAGTGGAGAAGTTTTGATTTGCAGTAAAGCATATCCAGAACACGAAGAAATCAAGTTTGTCCCCTCTGCACATCCTTGCATGAAATAGCCATTCCAAAATGTCTTTAATAAAACTAGACATTACGCCAAATGAAAATCTCTCAGTAGTAGATGTATTTGAATGCATTTAATAGTAACCTCAAAAATACATTTCCTATCCCATTTCAAGTGAAAATGACAAGAATTATCTCCAGTTTATAGAGTTAAGTGCAGGGAAGATTGTGTCCAAATTATACAGACAAAATTATCGCAAGGTCATGTGATGCTAAATGAATATGATACCCCTTGGATATTCAATTTGATGACCACAGCAGCTATTTTAAAAATCTTTTTTAAATTTGCTACTTATAAATGGATGCTCTTGCTGACATGTGATTTTTCACTCAAACCCCTAAATGAAGACAGTACTGATTATGGAACAAAATTTGTTATGACTGCTCCACATGAAGCTGCAAATTGTATTGGGATGAAGATATTAACAAAAGTATTCATCATAATTTAATATGATACTGATAAGATATCCTTTCCTGGTTACCATGATATCCATCCTTTCCTGGCTACCATCCTATCCATCCTTTCCTGGCCACCCTGGTATCTATCCTTTCCTGACTACCATAATATCCATCGTTTCCCGGCTACCATGGTATCCATCCTTTCCTGGCTATCATGATATCCATCCTTTCCTGGCTACCATGATATTCATCCTTTCCTGGCTACCATGATATCCATCCTTTCCTGGCTACCATAGTATCTATCCTTTCCTGGCCACCTTGGTATCCATCCTTTCCTGGCTACCATGATATCCATCTTTCCCTGGCTACCATGATATCCATTTGAAAATCTTTCTGAAGTTCATGGATAAAGTATCATTGGGATATTGTTAAACTGGCAAGATGTCTTAATCTTTATGGAATTGAATGTGATCAAGTGACATTTTATTTATCATTCATATAAATATTCTATCTATTTGCAGGATTTTATACCAGAAAGTATGAATTTAATGACCTTGAGGAATATTGGAACTATAGTGTGATTGTGGAAGCCACTACCAGCATTGGCAGCAATCAGTCTGATCCTTACAACTTTACTACATCAGCTGGACGTACGTATGAAATATACAAATTACATCTTTTTTATTACCTTTATTACATGAATTCTAATAGATATTGAAGGTGAGACTTCATGGTCAGGCAGTGTTGACATGACATAAACAAGCAATTAATAGCTTGACTGTTTCAGACATTTACATTGGAGTAATATATATCTGCCATATTTGCAGACAGTATAGGGTTGGTGTCTGTCCCAAAGAGCGTGTTTTGAGATTTCAAGCAGTGTCAGTGCATGTGACCAAAAAAGTGATATAATCCAATTGAGCAAACATATATTTTTTCAGGATCTCAAACTTTTGAACTTGTATATTTTGTAGCCAGTGATTTCTTAGTATTGAGAGAAAGCAAATGCTTTTATAGGCATTTACCATATATACTCGCGTATAAGCCGCGAAATTTAGTACAGAAATAAGGCCTGGAAGAAGGGGGGTCAGCTTATCTGTGGGTCAAGGTCAAAGTCTGAAATTTATAATGCATTTTTCACTCTATTTCCAGTATTTATTGTTTCTGTTGATTGCCGAAAATGAGTTCAGATGCCACATGTCTGATAAGATTTGTCCTTTCGTGAAGCAAAACAAATATTTTTTTTCTAACTTAAGTAGTAGGATAATGAATGAAAAGCATGTTTTAACATACTTGGCGTCTATTTGATAGAATCCATCCACCAGAAAATACAGCCATACGTGTTATTTGAACCACGAAAATATGTGTATTTTCCAAAAGAACCGTCATATTAGTAATCTCTAGTAAAGTATTTAACCCTCAACTAATCAGTAATCATTAAACTATACAGTTTCGTAGAAATGTACGCTAGCTTTTTTTTTGTATAAATATGAAAAGAATCTACTTAAACAAATAAAATAATTATGATACTGAAGGTATATATGACAAACATTTTGATCGAGAGGAGAAATACATGTACGATAGTCTTAAAGAAACAATAGCGAGAGGCTCCATAGGGATTTGTTGCATGCACGCTTGGGAAGGGTAAATAACATTGCAATATACGAGACAGCGTGAATAATTGTAAAACAATATAATTTGTTGGATTTCTTTGATAGGTGTTTTAGACGTAATAGGCAGTCACAGTTTATTTACTACTGTTGATTGGTTGTTTGTAAAGCAAAGTGGTTTTTCAGCGATAGAGTGTTATACAATAGCTACCATATGTTTAATCTGTGGTAAATGCCTCAGGGATAATAGTTTGGGTTTTTTTTTTGTTTGTTGCACAATGCCAATGACTTTACTAAAATATGCCGACTCTCAGATGTATCATTTACTGAGATATGGTAGTGGACATGGTTTCTGCTCAAAGTTATAAACTGTCACAATACTTGAATCATGTCCACGCTGAAACCAGTCATATTTTGATCAATTGAATCACACTACCGGTACTTGTTTAAAAAACACAAATAAACAACAATGATAAATAATTATCAAATACAAATTGATAATCAACTGTGGAAATAAGTACAGGATAAGGTATATAAATAGTACACTACCACTATAAGAAATTATTTCAGTTTAATCTCTCTAGAAGTTTATATTCAATTCAAACAGATAAAATGAGTAGTTTAGAAAGTAAAAGAAAGTGTTCTGCGTATGATGAAGCATTCAAGCTCCCTCCTAAACACGGATTACAAAATACTGAGTAGAATTTTGGCTAATAGGATTAAACACGGGATAAACACCATAGTAAACACTAATCAGACATGCGGTGGTAAAAATAGAAGCATACATGACAATATACTTAACATTAGGACCATAATAGACTTTATAAACACTACAAATTCGAAATGTGCTACTTTAATAAGATGTGGTTCAATAATGAAGGTTAAGGAAAAATTTTTAAAATTATTTTAAATTTATTTTAAATTTTTAAAAAAACAAAAAAAAAAAAAATTCTGTTTAAACTTTTTAAATCAAAAAAAAAAAAAGTGTATACAAATAAATAACATTATTGTGAGGGGGAAGTACATAATGAGGACGCCATAGAGCTAGATCACATGGCGCCACGCGAAGTGAGCAGGTCTATGGAAGAGTTTGGAAAACACCACCCAAATATTTAAAATTTACTTAGTTCTTTTCCTTCTTCTTTATATATGCATGAGCATTTTCTCTGGATTCTAAATCCATGCTTTATCTGTCGTGGCTGTCTCCCGGAATAGCCATGACTCCCAAATTAAGGGAAATTAAACAGTTTTGGATTTTTCTTAACTTTAATAAATAAATAAGGGCCGGACAAATTGAGCCAGGAGCTGTACAACCAAATAAATTCGTATAGCTTCTGTCTCAAGGAAAACGGACCCATCAATTAACAAATTAGATATATTGAGACACATATAATTTTCTGTAAATAATACACCTCAATATATACCAAATTCAAAATTATCAATTTAAATTTAATATAAATAAAAATTAAAATTTATCTTCCATATTGGAGAAGATAAATAACAAAATAGGACAACTGGTTTGATTTGGAGAGAAATGGCCATCCGTAACATATACACAAGGATAAAATATATCCTTTATAGCAATCACACATATAGCATCATACATATAGCATACATCAGGATAAAAAGAGACCACTAGCCATGGTCAACAGGAAAAAAAGTAGCTTTCTAGAGTGGGTAGATCAACTCCCAACTAGAAAAGACTACTTAGAATACACTAGGATACAAAAAATACCCCTCGTCAATTATATTATAATCCCGAAGGGGAAAATTAATTGGGGATTTAGAGATAAAGAATAAATAAAAACAACATAAAAACATCAGGGGGAACACACACAAATATAAACTTTTTTAAAAAATTTTTTTGATAAGGGGGGGGGGGGCATCTGTCTGGTGCCCCCCAAAAAAGAAAAAAAAAAAGTTATTGAATATGCAGAAGCAAGTAAGAACTGTACTGCAACACTCAAATTTTGTGAACGAGAAGCAAGTATGGAAATGACGGCAATTCGTCTAAGTGCTATGCGGATGGCGAAAAATAATAAATATAAGTTGGCAGATTAAAAAGTAGTTGCATAAGCCAGCTGGTGCTCTCGTTTTATGAACCGGACTATCGGATGATCATGAGACAATGATGACGTATTTGATAAAAGCACGCCAGTAACAGAAGGCGAGTTTCGTGAACTGTTTGGCGAGTCTGATACAGAGCCTGATTTTGAAGGATTCTAAAAGTGATTGAACTTTTATAATTTATGATTTTAGAATGAATAATAATTAAATTTCCATTAAGACTTAACACTTTAGATTTTTTTTTTTCAATATATAAATTAGCTTTCTTACTTTAATTTTATTTAATAATGTGATTTGCCTAAATAAACGTATTCAGAACTCACTTTGTGCATCTTGTGATATACCAGTAGTTTAGAAATTATGGGTCGGCTTTTATGCAGGTCATGCACTTTATAATAGTTTTACCGATTCAGTTGGGAGGGGGGGGGGGGTCGGCTTATACGCAAAAGGGCTTATATGCGAGTATATGTGGTAGTTATGAATCCAGCAAGAAAGCCATCACTAACAATAACAACTTTACATGACAGAAAATCAAAATACGTTTATGTGTCAACCAGCATAATTTATCATGCTCAGTCTTATCTCCCTTCCAGCAAAAGGTATCTGATTTTCATCAAAAGAAAGCTCAGAAGACATCATGACCACCTTTGTTCCTTATATTAACACCTAAACAATCATCCTGCATTTAGCCTTAAACTCCCCATATTCTGGCTTTAAGGTAATCAGTTGGGATCTTGCTGTACACATACATCAATTGTTCTTGATCATTGGATTAGCCATATATACATTGTCACACTGATCCTTGTACTGGTGGAACATTTCTGGACCCCATTAAACTGGTTCTGGCTGGTTTCTCTAATGTGTTGATTGAACAAATGAAAATAAATTTAAAATTCACATCAGATAATTTATAAAATTATCAATTAACCTTTTATCTTTTGGAATTTATGGATGCTTTAAACAAGGCCTATGATACATCCACCTTGCCTGATTAAATGCATTACAAGTTATTTTGATTCCTACAAGAACACTCTTAATTGCACTTTTGGAAATTTTCATTGCTTTATGGACTACTGGTAATATATGTATAACTTGGAAAGAGGCTATAGTAGCCATGTGTTTCCAAACTGGGTAAGAAAAGCACAGATCCTGTTAAATACTATTCCATTGCTTTTATGAGCTATATCTGTAAAACAATGGATCAGTGCAAGGCTGTTTGGTATATGCAAGCTAACAATTTAAATTCTCTTTCCAAAGTGGCTTCCATTATGGCCATAGTACCAATGATAATATGATAAGACTTAGAATATTATCAAGAAAAAACATTCAGTAGTTGTTTTCTTCGATTTGGAAACGGTCAATGGTACAACATGGAAGTAAAAATAACTAATGACTGCACAGTCTGGGTCAAATTTTCTATAAAAAAATTTTAATTCAAGGTATGAGTGGGCTCCACCCTGTCTGATATTTATGAGCAAGTGATGGGTGTTCCTCAGGGCAGTATTTTATCTTTTGAGCTTTTTGATATCAAAACTAAAAACATTACAAAGTGTTTGGCTCCTAGTGTGAATTCCTTCTTATATGTTGATGATTTGCAGTGATGATTTGCTAATATCCTATTAATCAAACCACATGCATACAATAAAAAGACAATTGCAAGCAAATATAAACAAGATTCATAATTGGACTACTGCCAATGATTTCAAATTCTCAAAACAAAAGAAAACAAAAATAATATGCATGCATCTCTGTCAGTTCATGATCATCATATACTCGTGTTTGATGACCTATACTGGTTGATGAGGCAAGAAAGTCTTTAGGTTTTGTCTTTGACAGACAACTCACCGTTATTAGACATGTTAATAAATTGAAAACTAAATCTTCTTAATTTACTCAAAGTAGTGTCACACACTGACTGGGGTGCTAAAAGAAACGTTGTTATTCACTTGTATATAACTTCTGTTAGACATTTGTCTTGATTATGTTTCATCAAGAAAGTCATATTTAAAGATGCTTGACTTGGTTCCCCATCATGCAATATGATTCACTTTGGGACCATTTAGGATATCACATAAGACAGCATTTTGGTTGAAGCAGTGGAACCACCTGTATCACATCATAGAAAAGCAGCTTTACAATATGCCCTCAAATTAAAATCAAACCCTTTAAATCCTGATTTCAATTTTTTTTCAAACCAGATACATGCTAACCATGACACTTTTGACGAAATCATTAGGTTTGTTTTGCACCAAATCATTAGCTTTTGCTTCTGTGTACAGTAAAACTGCTATAAGCGACCACCTGTCATTTCCGACCACAATCATAATGCACAGATCTATTTTTTAAAAATATAAACACTCTGTTATGAGTGACCACGAGCATGATATCTTGGTAAAACATGCATTTTGACACCACTATGAACGACTGCATTGCAGAAACAAGAATAAACTCTATCGACCTGTATTCAATTTTAGTAAATTATGACCGCTCATACCCTTCTAAATTTAAAATAAACACTTTAAAAATAAGTTGGTTACCGAATTGTTTAGCTATGCCTATAGTGTTTTATAGCTTATGGCTTAAACCAGACTAAAGTGTATGTAGACTATTTACTAAGTCTGGTTCCATGCTTCATACGCTCCATGCATTGTTCTTTGATATTCATATAGGGGTGACCAATGCAAGAATCATAAACTCAGGGAACCAGACTAATTATTCAAGCACTTAGCCTGCTTCATGGCCTTACTGTAGGACGTGGCATCCTGTGTCGCAAGATCAGACACCACTGACCTATATGTAATCAGTTGTTACAGCGACTGCTTAATTAATAATGATTAATCTGATAAAAAACAAGCATAAAATGAATATTTAATAAAAGAATGGTTGCTATCGGTGATAGATACTGCAGTAGCTTAGTGATTTACGCCCTCCAATGCTGACTGTCCCATGGTGGTTTCCCAGGGCTTCGTTCATGATGCGTTCTAAGTAGATATTGAAAAGAGTGGGTGACCGGAGACAGCCTTGCGGTACTCAAACAGTTGTCTTGAACCAGTCCCCCAAAGAACCTTGAGCAATTACTGATTGAATATTTTTTTCGTTGTGCTCCTTCCACTCCGGAACCCTGCCTGTTCTTCAGCGATTATTTCTTCTACTTGTGGGTTCAGTCTGTTCAAGATCTTCAGCATCACCTTACTAGCATGGCTGATCAAACTGAAAGTTCTGTAAATTTGGCATAACTGGATATTGCTTTTTTGGGGAAGTGCTATAATCAGTGATTGGGTCCACTGTGTTGGCCATTCACCTGTCTGCCAGATCTTGTTGCAGATTTTTGTTAGTAGCCCACCATTCTTGATAAGTTCAGCTGGGATGTTGTCTATTTCAGCTGCCTTTCCAATATTCAGTGCTCTTATTGCTGACTCCACCTCTTCTTTGAGAATTTAGATGATTCTGCTAGATATGGGGTGACAGTCAAACACAGATCCCTTGGTAGCTTTATTTACAAGGAAACCTAATCCATTTATTTACTTGTCCAACTCTCCACTATAGTATAATATATGCCCATCTTCAGTTTAGTGTTCTCCTAGGGCTTACCATCTTACTTCACAGAGTCCCAGAATGTGCCATGTGTAGTGTTCCATCTCATGTGTCAACTCTTGGAGTCTTCCAGTTTGCACCCAAATTCTAATGTTTCAGGTGGCAATGGCAACAGTCTCTTGCTCTGCTTTTATTCAAAGTACCAGTAGTACTCTTGTCACCTCCGTCCTGGTGGACAACGGCAGGCGCGGTCCTTGTTGCTCCAGGTGATGACCAATCCAGTATGTTAACTTCAGATTTGTCCAGCATTATCAGTGTGTCTTTGGTAAAAGTCGTTTGGCGGAGCCCATCCCACTCCAGACCAAGGAGTTGCAAGAAGGGGATGTAGTACATTGTCCAACTGCCTTAGGGTCTCCACTCTGGATTTTTTCTTAGGGTTTACCTCATTAGCCTTTGGCTAACCAAAGCCGACCTGCAAGGCAGCAGGATCGAGACTCGTGTATGGGTGGGTTCGTCCATTTCCCAAGCAGATAAAGCATCTGCCACAACCCATTATTGCATCAACAACTTCATATAATTGTAGAACATTCACTGATACTGAAATGTGTTCATTTGCTTGGTATTTATTCAGATTGATTGGTGCTTCAAAGGTAATCAATTTCCTTTGAAGTTTCAGCAAAGCTGTATTTTGGGGTACATTTTAAAAACAAAAGGAATTAGCCACTGTTTGTTTGATTGTAGCAGTGACTTTTCCTGCCTTCAAACGTTGGCTAATCCTGCTAGCATAAGGAAACAAACTTGGAGTAGATCTCAGTATTATTTTTTTTTCTTTCTTCGCATATTTGCTGATGGAGTGATGCAGCCTTCCGACCATGCATCAGAAATTTTATTTAAAAAAGGGCCAATAGACAATGAATACACAAGTGTTCTGTTCTGTTCAGTTCTGACATGGATTAGCCTACTACAGAAAGTATGAGTGCACCTAAGAATTTAATTATATGAGTGCAAAGAAGAGGAATCTTACTTACTATCCACATACAGAGGTCCATCAAAATATATTAATTACTATCAAGTGTCTGACAATCCGACACTGTTTCGCCTGAAAGAGCTGTTGTGAAATAGTGCATTGTCTGGTTGATTTCCACTACCAGAAATGTTAAAAAAAGAGAAAAAAGCAGAGATCTCACAGCATTATCAATCTCAGGCCAGATGTCAGAATAAGTGGATTATAATATAACCTTGCACTGTTAACAGAGAATTTGTTTGTCTAAAAATATATAAATTCTAGTGTACTTTATATCAAGTTTGAAACTTCATTTCATGATTCCTCTGAATTTATTTACGCCAAACCCAAGGTTATATATACAAGTTAAAAAAGTCAATAATTTCAGTTTTGAAAAACTCCCAACCGGTATAATTTGTCACTGATTTGCGACATGTTTTTCATATCTTCATGAAGAAAAATAACTGTTTGAGTATGAGAAAAGTACATGTATATGAAATAGCAGGAGCCATGCCATGATCGTCTTCTATTAGGATTCATATACACAATTACTTCCCCCAAAAATCATACTAATTTTTTTTACACATTCCTTGTTGTATTTTTTTAAGAAGAAATAAATTGTGTAGAAAAGCACATGAACATGAAATTCGGGAGCCACGCAATTGTGTTTTATCCTAATTCATGTTATAACAGCGTGCTATAATGGGTTCACACTGTATTTATGTTTTTTATTACAGCTGCAGGCCCAGTTAACCAGTTTATTGTTAAACAAGGATTGGGAGATGATATGTATGTGAAAGCCAGAGTTTCGTGGATACTGCCAGATGAATTGAACAGAAATGGTCCCATCAACAGCTTTTATGTATGGCAAACACGAAATGATGCCAATGGTACTTCTTTTGAGGTACCCAATATACCTCTCTCTCTCTCTCTCTCTCTCTCTCTCTCTCTTTGATTCTTCATAATAAGCCTCTTTTTTATGCACAACTGATAATAGGAAAAACATGTTAATATCTCAAACAACATTTGAAAATAATGTTAATAATGTATGATTTGTATTTGCCTTTGAAAAAGACTCATTAAGAGTCAAAAGCACTTTGGCTAGTTAGATACTTAGTTTTAAACTGTTCGTTATTAGTTTATTGCACACACACACACACACAGATATAAATTTGGTACAGTGGTGATTGACAGTTATAGATATTACAAATCAGGCTATTTTTATTGTATTGACATGTGTAGGTTTTGTACAGTGGTGATTGACAGTAAAAGATATTATAAATCATATTATTTTTATTGCATGAACATATGTAGGTTTGGTACAGTGGTGATTGACAGTTATAGATATTACAAATCAGGTTATTTTTATTGCATGGACATGAGTAGGTTTTGTACAGTGATGACTGAAAGTAAAAGATATTACAAATCATATTATTTTTATTGCATGGACATATGTAGGTTTGGTATAGTGGTGATTGACAGTAAAAGATATAACAAATCAGGTTGATTTTTTTTTTGCATGGACATATATAAGTTTGGTACAGTGATGATTGACAGTTAAGGATATTACAAATCAGGTCAATTTTATTACATGGACATATGTAGGTTTAGTAAAGTGGTGATTGACAGTAAAAGATATTACAAATCATGTTATTTTTATTGCATGGACATGTATAGGTTTTATACAGTGATGATTGACAGTAAAAAATATTACAAAGCATGTTATTTTTATTGCATGGACATGTGTAGGTTTTATACATTGCTGATTGACAGTAACAAATATTACAAATGAGGTTATTTTTATTGCATTGACATGTGTTGGTTTGGTAAAGTGGTGATTTACATATTCTGTGCTGCATCTTGGTCTTTACCAAGCTGAATATTTTAGAAAGTTTGTTTTGCAGTCTGAATTTGCAATAACTTCATGTTTGTGAATATTTTGTGATGTACAGTGCGTTAGTGTATTCTTTGGTTTCTTAAAAGAAATTTACTTGGTTTCTACATTATAAATAATTGAACAATACTTTATTTCAGGTCAACAAAACCAACATTATGAGGGAAAATGATGATACATTTATCTACAATGTTACATTTAATGTGGATCCTGAAGCAAATTACACATTTATGGTAAGTATATGGTTTAATCAACAATTACCAATATCCAGACATTATTATGCTATTATTACTTAATTTACCCTTACAAATTTGAAAACTATCACCCATCCCACCAAGAAAAAATTATCTTAAGTTGATAGCATTTCATTGAAGCCAAGAAAGAATTATTTCACATTGGAGATCAGATGATCATTGCCTTCACAACAAATGCTAATGTTGTATGATACACATTAGTTACCTGATTGTTGCTGTTATTTAATCCTATGACGCAATGAAGTGTATTTTGGGTACATGTTCAGTACAAGCATTGCTGACATGTTAGCAGACTGGGGCTGGAGTTTCTAATAATTTGATACTTGCAAAATATATACTTCTTTTATGTTCTGTAATTTTCTTACCTATACTTATATTTTTACACATTCTGTCCATAAAAATAATGTTTTAATGTATCATAATTTATGCCTACATAACATATCATAGCTTTCATCAAAATCCTTTACATCTTCGTGCTAAAATCAATTAGAAGATTTAGATTTGCAAAAAAATCATAATATTGCAGAATTCTTTGACAAAAAAATCAAGTTAAGACAGTGTTTTGTCCTTGTTATCTTTATGTTATTTTTCCGTTTTAATCAATTAGAGAAACATTAAAATGGATTAAAAAAGCATGACATACAGTTTATATACTTAAGAAACAAATCTACTGTGTGCTTAGTATATATGAAAACATTGGTCAGATCTTTATTTAATGTATAATATAAGGAAAATTTTAAATTAAGAAATGAAAGAAATAATCAGCATTTATAAACTTGCACTGAAGCATTTGACCATCTTCTTTTCAAAGGATAATTGTTTTATTAATTTTGAGTCAACACTTTGTTTTTAGAATCATGTTTCTATTATCTTGATTGACAAGAATGAACAATTGATTTTTCTGATCGCAGTATCTATTGCTATTCATTAACAATTGGACAGTGACACATGATCCTTCAACAATATCCTTAATAAGTGCCCTTTTTTACATGGATCACTGTCACTGTCGTTTAGAAACAAACATTGTAAGCCATTTGATATGTTCTTGTCCAGTAAAATGATACATTAATACATGCAAGTGAAGACAAATTTAAATATTTTCATTTTCCTACTGTTACTACTCTGATCTTGTCTATGGACCTCTTGCAACAGTCCGGCCTTGACTAGAATTACCAGGACAGTAAATTAACTGACAAGACCATTGATAATATGTATGGTTCCATTCCTTAAACAATCTGCTTATTGTATACCTTTTAGGGACCCTGACCATTAATCTTTCACTTTGGCGGAGGGGTGAGGACTGGCATTTTATTCTTTAAAATACGTTACCCAGACATAATACCTAGGAGAACTACTGCTACCTTTAAAATCCAGCCCTCTCAGCCTATAAACTTACAGCTAAAAAGCTAAAACTTATCTGCCCATGTATAGGTTGTCATCGGATTGATATCCCCTTAATACCGTGAGTGATGCGAAATCCCATGAAATCATCAGTTACTACTTCTGCTTTTGTCAAGTAGCATGCTCTTTACAGAGACAGAGGCCTTGCAAAATCCATACAAGCAGTTTATAAATTTTCTACCTTAAAACAAGTTGGAAGGAGTTTCATCTTTGAAGGGAAGTGTGCTCTATCTATAAATGTCCAATGTTTCTGTTCTTACTCTCTCTCTGATTGTAAAGTTTCCTAACTTTATAAGTTATCACTTTGCCGTCTTAACACAGTTAGGTGCCTTTGATACATACCTGCATGGGTCACAATGGCGTCCCCTCACATTTTTATAGTCATAATAATAAAATCATGCCAGGTGTGTGACACAGGAAACTCATTTTAATAATGCATCACAATGGCATCCCCTCACATTTTTCTAGTTATGATAATAAAAACATACCAGGTGTGTGACACAGGAGACTCATGTTAATAATGCGTCACGATGGCGTCCCCTAACATTGTTATAGTTTTGATAATAAAAACATGCTAGGTGTATGATACAGGAGAATCATTTTAATAATGATGTATAATTTCCAATGACCAGGATAGCTACAGTTTAGCTTCTATATTATCTTTTCTTAGCATCTAATTCATAGTTGTTTATGTGATGCTTTACTGATTTTACCTATGTAGAATGTGATTTGGCCTTTTCCTACAGGAAAACTTTTTTCAAAATGGATATTGTAAGGTCAACTTCATAAGGATCAATAATAATGCTTCAATTCCTTTTTATGTGCAGGTTTTGTGTGTAATATTAGAAAACGCTTATTACTGTATACCTTTAGCAATTGGTGAATAAACTGAGGCAAGTTTTCTATACATGGTTTACTTAATAGCATTCAGAGCATAAAGGTTACTACAAACAATGCTTCAATGATTTTACCTGTATAGGTAATACAGAATTGGCTTTACTGTGGGTAAACTGTTACTAGTTTTAATTATTTGCCATCCACTTTAGACATTTAATTATTGTAAGTGATGCTTTTGTGCATTTACCTGTATAAACAGTCAAAATATTGGCCTTCCTATGAGTAAGTTGTTTTTAGAATTGATTATTTGCCTTACATTTTGTATTTGTAGTTACTATCTGTGATGCTCCTGTGACCTTACCTTTATAGGCAGTCAAAGTGACCACCTACAGGTTATTTGTGACTTAAATTGATTAATTAGCATCTGCTTTCTAAATGTTGATTGCAGTGCTCTAATTTTCTACATGTATAAACCATGTGGACCCTTATACAAGATATTTATAATAATGGTTTAACTGTGTTCAGATACAAGTTCAGTTAGGCAGGACACTCACTATACAATGTGTATATATGGTCTGCTTTATTTTGTCCAAAAAATTTAGACCATAGATGAGACCATTCTGACAAAGACTAAACATGTCTAGTTTCTTTTCAGGTTGTCTTTCTTGAACTCATGTCAGACTTGCATATTATAGACAGAAATCAATGGGTAAAAATTATTTGCATACTAAGAAGGCAAAGAGGCATAACTTGAGGGATGAAAACAACAGCTTGTACACAAGGTTTCTAAACTATATCTTTTATGATGGCCATGTTCCATCAAGACCAAATTCAGCCATATTACTCAGATTGGTCGAATCCTGTACACTGTCTCAACCTCAAGAACTGGACATCATGCCAGCAATGATGGCCATGTTTCATCAAGACCAGATTCAGCCATATTACTCAGATCACATTGGGCCAAAACCACAGCTGATCATACAATATCAGCCAATCAGCCACCAGAAAGCAAACTTCTCCAGATAGCTTAATGGTTAGAGTGTCTGCCTCAGATGCAGGAGGTCGTGTGAATAGAACGTCAGTTCCATTGAGGGACTCTTGTTCAGAATGTAATAAATTATTAAGCACTTTTGTTCTGATAAGCGTATATGTCATACATGATTTACAAACACAAGTTGTATACATAAACTTTCTGTGATTTTTTAAATATAGATTTTTACAAGTATCCTGTTTGGAAAATTACTGAGCAATCTCTTTTATTACTCCCAGGTGAGAGCTGAAACTGGAAGTCTTACAGGAAAGGAAAATGTCATAAATTATACAGCACCAGCAGGACGTAAGTTTTTCAATACTTTCTCATATCCTTTGCGCAAAAAGTAAGCGTGAAATAGGAATCAAAAAATTCTTTAATTTCAAACCAGTACAAGAAGGTTTTTTAAACTTAAATCAATTTGATATTGATATTTAATTTATGGCCATAGAATAAAATATTTAAATATGAAATGATCCTCAGTGTGGATTTCCATGATTTTACAAGAAAACCCATGGGAAACCATAGAAAATTTGGACTAATATTCCAGGCTCCTTCCATGGCCTTTAAAAGCCTGGGAATAGATATGGAAAAACAAAGAATATTGGCAAGGAAAACCCTTGAAAATTCTAGCATAGATAAGCCGTGTCAATAAGATTCTTTTCCTGTTCCTAAAATTAATTACTGCATTGATATAATTAGAAATGCTAAATATGTCACAAAATTTGACTTTTGAAGGAATTTCGGCAAATTCTTATGATAGGTAGAGAAAATGAAAGTTCAGCATTCATGAATGCAGATGGACATTAGAAACACAATGTCATGCCATTTGGGATAAAGGGTTCAACAAGTTCTTTCCAGCATTTGATGAATATGATTTCTGGAATAGGAAATTGTGATGCGTACCTCAATGACATTATCAACTACAATAACACCTGGAAGGACCACATGGAAACAATCAGAATTTTATTGAAAGACTCAGCAAAACAAATCTGACAAAACATGAGCAAAATGTGCTTTTATTACTCATTTAATACATGGTCAAACAAAACATAGAAGTTAAGGTTGAGGCTATTTCAGAATTTTCCATGCCTTTCAATAAGAAGCAACTGATGCAATTTTTGAGGGTATTAATTATTATGAGAAATTGTGCTCTACTTTCTCAAAGATTGCTGTACCCATCACCTGTTCGCAAAATAAGAAGTTCAATTTTCACTGATCAGACAATTGTTAGGAGGCTTTTCATAAGCTTACAGTCATACATGTACTTAGTTCTATCAGCTTCAGATCACACTAAATCATTCAAAATGGATGTAGATGCAACTGACATAGTATAGGTGGAATACTGTTACAGAAAGATAGCAATGGTGTGGATAATTCATTGTACTAGTTTCAAGGAAATTTAATAAGCACCAGAGAAATTATTCCATAATAGAAAAGAAGTGTTTGTTTTTTATAATGGCCTTGCAGAACTTTGAGATGTATGTTAATGCAGCTCTTTCTCCAACTATTGTTGTCAACAATCACAGCCCCCTCAATTTCATTAATAAAATGAATAATGATAAGAATCAAATATTGTTACAATGGACTGTGATGTTAACAATTGATGTCAGGCACATTAAGGGAAAAGAAAGCTTGTTTGCATTTTTCATTCATGTATGTTTGATATTAGAAGAAAGATTTATGGTATAAATCTTTCGAGATTTAAGGAGGAAGGTGTTAGGGAAATATGTATGATCATTTGAGTTTGCAATATAATTCTTATTTAGTCATTTGAGACCAGGAAGTTATATATTAAAATCCTTTTAATTCAGTTGTTAGGACTATAGTAAAAGTACATGTATACTTCATCATAAGAGTTCCATTCATAACAATTAGGCCAATTGCTAAGGGGCTAAAGTGAAATCAGTAACTATGATGGTCAAGAATGACATGCAAATATGAATGTGGGTCATGTAAACAAAGAGTGTGATTAAAAGTTCAATTTCCCTCTGTCGAACTGACACGGGTTTTCTAGCACTTGATTGCTTCATTGAGATTTGATGATACAAATAGGGCTGTTTGTGTATATTGACAACCAAGCTATTGTGGAAGAGAACAATACGATTCAGATTGTTGTAGAAAATACAGTGATTCAGATTTTGTTATTTGAAATGCAAATAGACACTATAGAATTAATATGTGCATCACTCATATAATTCTTATAACAGCTGTTCTATAGTGTTCATAAGAATCATTGAGAGGAAAATAGTGATTTACACTTATATGTTCATTAGATTAATCTAAATGGATAATCATTGATTTAAACAGTTAGTACTTTGGAATTTTGTAATTTTTATTCAAGGACTTGAATATACAACTAATTACTGTGGATTATGTGAAACTTTGGGACCTCTTTGATATTATTCATTCTAGAGATTTCATTTAAGTAAAATAACTTGGATTATTAACTGTGGTAAATTTAGTTTTCTTATCATGGTAGCACTTAAGTATTCTAGTAGCTTCCTTCGGAACCTTAAAACAGTTTCCAGATTAGCGAAAAATTGATGGTACAATTAGTAACATTAGGATTACATTCTTGTATTTAATACACTGTAAATTATAATATATATATATATATATATATATATATATATATATATATATATATACATATATATACTTCTTTTGCTTTGTTTGATTTTATATTTAATTTAAATTAAAAAAAATTGGGGAATTCTTGACTGCTTATTTGACTTTTATACTTTTGTATAATCTTGTTCTTTAAGATAAACTCCTAGACAGAACAATTTTTTAAATTGTATTAGATATTACAAAATTCTTCTCGAAGTCATACTGTGTGTTAGGTCAGATATTTTAAAAAAAAATAATATTATTAAGTGAGATATGAATTTACTTACATGTTACTGTTTTAATTTGTTTGCATGTCTTAACATTGATAAGAAAATGGGAACAGTCCTTTTAAACCAGAAAAAGTTGCTGGCTGGGCTTATTATCAAAGTGAGATTCCAAGTAAATATTTGCGAAAAGTTTGTAAAAATGGATATGATCTTATCATCAAGTATGAGTTTCTTGTTTAAATGCAATAATGCTGATGCAATTTCTGTCTAACCCATAAATCTGGGAAAGTGAGACATAAATGCAATAGCATCAACATTTTCATAGGTTAAATTTTTTCATTTGCATGTGTTTAATAAAACTCATGATAGATTTCATACTTGGCATGAATCCGTATAAAGCTAAGACAACTCCTTCAAAACTGCCATCATAAAGCATCTGCTGAAGAAACCAACACTTGACCATAATGATTTAAAGAACTACTGCCCAGTTTTTAATCTCCCATTCATATAAAAAAATCTTTAAAAAAGTTGTTCTAACCAAACTTGTATCACATTTGAATTCAAACAGTCTTTTTAGCAATGTACAGTCTGCATATCACCCTTGATACAGTAATGAAACTACTCTTTTTAATGACATTCTCTCTGCTTTCGATAGTGGAAAGATTACAGTCATCACCCTCCTTTATTTGCCTGCAGCATTTGACACAATAGACCATGATATATTACTTCACCATCTCCAGTATGTATTTGGCATTCAAAATACATCCTTACAGTGGTTCAAGTCCTACTAAGTCAACAGGACATAAATGGCATCTGCAGATGGAATACACTCCAGCCCATTTGATGTATGTTGTGGTGTTCCACAGCGGTATGTTCTTGAACCTGTTCTCATCATTCAGTACACTCAGCCGCTCTCAAGTGTCATAGATAATCACCCAGTGTCTCACACATTATACACTGATGACATCTAAATATGCCAGTATAGTCACCCAACTGAAGTTGATGCTACCATCCATGGAATAGAGAGGTGCATTTCTAATGTAAAATTATGGATGACATGTAACAAACTGCAGATGAATGATGAGATAACTGAGACCATTCTGAGCACAACAAAAAGACTTTCACATTCACATCCTTTACCTCAAACAATAAATACCAGCAACACCAACATTACATTCACACAGCGAGTACAAAAACAAGGTGTTACTATAGACAATACTCTCACATTGCACCAATATGTTATGAACATTTGCAAGGCTGTATATCTTGAATTGAGACACATTAATTCCATTTGCAAATGTCCTTCAGTTGATGCCTCAAAATTACTTGTGTGTTCATTAGTACTTTCAAGACTGGACTATTATAACTCAATTCTGTCTGGTTCGTCACAATATCTATTCTAAATGTTCAAAACACAGCTGCTTGAATCATCTTTAGAGTACCTCGATCAGAGCACACCTCACCACTGCTCTGTATCCTACACTGGCTATCAATTCGGTACAGAATCAAACATAAAATTTGTTCTCTGTGGTATGTTTCACTGACAGACTCCAGTCCAACATATATATCCGGCCTCACCCATGTATATATACAAGCAGGATACTTGTGTTCCTCATCTAACAATCATATACTCATTGTTCCCACTATGAAAACAAAGTCATATGGACAACGTTATTTTTGCATACCAGGGCCCGGCGATGTAGAATGAATTGCCAATTGAAATTAGACACAAAGACACAGTGGTCCTTTTTAAGAGTGCTCTTAAAACTCACCCTTTTTGACTGCAGGAACAAACTTAGAGACATAATAATGTTTTGTACCTGATATGTTTTCAGCATGTTTTTTTGCTTACCAATTTCATGGTTTTAATTTTTTGTTTTTCTTTTGTGTAGTTATATCATTATAGATGTTGTAAAGAGCTTAGATTTTCTAAAGAATAGGCACTATACAAAGTCCCCATTATAATTATTATTATTTATTATTGTTTTATCCTTTGACCTTGTGGTCAAGGTTACTGTTATAGATGGTTTGTGCAAATCATTTTGATATGCTCACATCTCTTAACCTTATATGGATTCTGTTCATAATTAGAATGGATCATTAGACAGCAAAGACAAAATTAATTTTTTAACATGCATGTTGTTTTTAACTTGCAGTGAAGGTCATATAGACAGTTTGCATTAAGTTTTTGATCAAGTTTTCATTTGCTTGTGTTTCCTAAACCCCTTTTTAGACTATGTTATTACTTAAGTCATTATGAAGCACGTTTTTTCATTCTGGAAAACTTGCTTTGCTTTTTTACCTTAGGGTCTAACTCCAATGTTCTCATGGGCACCACATACAGGCCAGTTTGTGTTCAGTGCTACAATCAAGGTGCACTGACTATGCTTGAAAAGTAAACAGTCATCTACATTGCAAAATACACATGTACCTGTCTCAGTATCATCAATCTTTGAAGTTCACATCTCATAGTTTTCCAAACCATGTCAACACTTGTAATGATAATGCAGTTTTTGTCAAACCTTTGTTTTGTGAGCAATGAGACATAACTCAGTCACTTTTCCAGCAAGTTAAGTTAAACATGAGCTCATGTTGTAAGCTCTTGAAAACTTTGATACGTTTATAATTCATTATTTTTTTTTTTTTTTCATGCAGCACCTGTAAATATAGAAAACCCAGGATATAGTGTGATTCCAGCTGATAAGGTTTCTGCTCGCTCAAAAACATCATTCCGTGTAGAAGTCGACAGGAATTTCTTTACAAGTTCAAAAAATGGAGCAATTCAAGATAAAGGCCTGATCTGCTGCAAGGACCCTATCTGCATGAATGGTAAGCCAAAAGTGTTTCTAATTAAATGATTATTTCAAGGTAGACTGCTGTTTATCTTGAATTTTCCATTCCGCATACTCACTTCAAATAATAATGTTGTTGTTGTTTCAAAGATACCTTAAGAACAGTTTTCTTTCCAAAGCAATGTATATAAATAGTGACAGACATTTTTGTACCCCACCCTTACTGAAAAGCTGATGAATATGGTATTCACATTTCTGTCTAGCCATCATGACTGATGGAAATCCTTTTACCTTTTGCTTCCACCTTTCAATGTTCTTAATTCATTTTTTCTGAGAGGAAATTTTGATTCATTGTTTTAGAGAAATAAATAATTAGGTGTTCTTTTTATGTGTATAATCTCATATCAGAAAGTCCCTTCAGCATATCACATTGTATACATAGAATAACCTATTTAAGTACCAGATTACTTTACATTATTAGTTTTAAAAATTTAAATTTTCAAATAAATCAACTATTCTTAATTTCATTCATGACACACCTGAATATAATGGGCAAGCTGGACATAATGTCAAATATTGTATGACTCCCATTTCCTGATTGTCATATTCAAATGCTTATGTCAACACTGAGCTTGGGCTCTGTAAGTAAAACTTTGAAAGAATGCAACTGAACATGTGTTTATTGTGCGGCAAGATCACAGGGAGTTTCAGATAACCACCTTCTGTTACTTGGCACTGAGTAACTGTCAGACTGTACTCCAGCAAAGTAATGTCAAGTGGGAAAACAAAGAGGGTGCTGTATTTACAAGCTAAGGGATTACAGTCAAACATTCACTGGAAAAAAAGAAATCTACTTGGCATTGAACAAGTAAATTTAGTAATTAATGTCATCCATCTTCAAAATCTTGTTATTGGTAGCCCTCCCTAAATGGATAATGATAATGACATTGGAGTTTTCATTAGAAAACTGCTTACATTGTCTAGTTATCATAAATGTAAATAGTTCTTTATGCCACAATGGTAGCCATACTGAAAATATTTTTTACTACTCATAAATCGATGGTCCTGTTACCATGATGTTTTCACGGAAAAAGATTTTATAAAACATTAAAAATCTAGTCACTAACTCTCCTCCATGGATGGGCACATCAGAAAAGAGTTTTCACTGTCATTCTCCAATTTTGTCATAATAAAACTATTTTTTATCTTATATTTAAAAACTTCCATAAGCAGTTAAAGAGGATAATCTGAAAATCTTGTCGCTCAGGAGTATCAGAAATAGGTTCAACTCTCATCAGTTACAAAGAAGAAATGGTATTGTATCTTAAATTGCTGGAAATTCTTAGAGTATCATCCCTTCATGTGACTTTTGTTCTAGTTATTGCAGCTGTAATTATAATTTGCCATAAATTCACCGCTATGTGTGAAAATGTTTATAATTTACTTTGAACATTAATATAGACTTTTGGTAGGCTAAGCTGTATTCATATTTTAGCAATTTTGTTTTTGAGAATAGTTTTATGGATTATGTGTCAAATCATAAATTTAGGATAAATCTTTGATGACCATTTTTCAAATTTGTGGATTCTTTCTGTATTACTATCAGCTGTAATTATCCAAATTGTACATCAGTAGTCCAAAAGAAAAAGAATGAAGGAGCCATTTGTAATGTTACGTGCTTAGGCTCGAATAAACAGTAACATAGAAAGAGTGTGAAAATAACAAGTTTGTAAAACTTAATAAACAATTTATTGAGCACAAATATTTTCCAGAAAAGAAAAATAAACTTACAGTTTTAAGAATAAATTCAAAAATTAATCCAAAAATAATTCAAAATATAATCCACTAGTGAAATTGCAAATGTTCTGGTAATAAAATGTCCTAATAATTCCCAGTTCGAATCTTAGTGAAGCATCCAAGATGGAAGATGATGTCACATGATGAAGTCAGTTCTGGTCTTATGAAATTCAATGAGCACAATTATTTTCCAGATAAATAACAAAATAAATCCTCTTGATCCAAACGAATTGAAATAATTTTCAGTAATTTAAAATAACTCAATACAATACAACTTAATATTCTAACAGCCCAACTTCTACTAATTAGTTTGCTCTAAAACATCATTTATATACCTGTTTTTACATAAACAAGGAATGGGTCACATGATCTTCTAGAATCTTTTAGAACAAATTTACATTCAAAGAATCTCATACACACCATATGACCCAACTAATAATAGAAAGATGTTTATAACAAAGCTCCATAATATCCTTGGAATCAACCAATCATTTTAAAAGCTTGTTCACAACTCTGAAGCCAGTTCAGAAATGAGGTCAACATCTGGTGTTTATTTGTAATGTACAAGTCTTTCCACTTTTTAAAAAAAATATCTCCCAATGAATGAATCTTAAACTTAAAATGTCAAATTTTAATCTGACAAACAAACAATCAAAATAAAAAAAATGACTTAAATCAAATATAAGTAACACAAAGTAATGTGAACAGGAATATTTTTTGGAGATATTCTATCAGATTAAAGTTGTTAGTAATATTTCTACAATTGTTGGCTTCATTAACAAACATTTTAAAATCTTTTATCACTCCCTACAAAAATTTTAGGATAATCTTCAACTGAATCGTATTAAAATAACCATTCATTTTCCATATGAAAATATATTCCTCACCATTAGTTGTGTAATGTAAGTCATCTCAGAGAGATCAAGAAGTTTTGTACTTGTATGTACAAGTATTGATAGATAATAGATAAGTACACATAATATAGTCCTACACTCTCTTGCAGATAATTCTACAATTAGAACCTCTGTTGACATGAAAAGTATGAATACATATGCACAGGCAAAACAGAATGGTTCCATTAAATACAGACTTCCAGAAATGAACACTACAAGGGAACAAGGTAATGAACACATTTACTACATTAAATTAAAAAGCTTACTTACCGGACTTGATTATAATACAAATTTATTAAGCTGAATACTCAAATGTAGATTCAGTTTTCAGAAAGATTTTTCACTGAACCTAAAGCTCTGGAAATTTTCAAGTAGTATTATTAGTATGGCTGTAGTTCTTGAGTTTTTATGCAGCAATCATTATGTATCTTTTGATATTATAAATATAAGATTAAACATGATAGTGACATAAAGCCGTCCTTGTCATGAACAATTAGTATATCTCCATTTAGTTTGTAAGGACAGGGCTTCTTCCAAATTATATGTATACAGTGGATATATAATTTGTAGATTAGCTTGAAGGAGAGTTCCAGATTATTGCACTTCTTTTATAGCCAAATTTTAGAGTCTGATCGAGATTTGAGTCTCTACATTATTATATTCAGTTAACCGATGTTGAGGAAAGTCCGCACAAAAATTAGTAACCATGGATAGTTACCTGCATGAATTACATATATCTATTAGCTTATCAAACTTTACATCACAGGCATGCAAAGCAAATATGTTAATCTCTGATATTCAGGCTACTAACAATTTTAATTGGATAAAGGATCAGCAATCACATATTTTTCTATGGATTGTCCATTTTATGCAGTGTCTGGTAGAAGAAAGCGTGCTTACAATCCATACGTGTTTGATGTTGGGATAGACTCGTGTGATGGCCTACCTATTGAGAAATATTGTAATGGACCTCTGGATCCAGGTAGTACATACAGGTGAGTTCAAAATGTGATGAGTCTTACTGGTTTTTAGCCCTATTGGTCATTGGCCAGAAGAGCTTGGTATGCAGTGGCCTTGGTTGCAGCTAATTTTATTACAGTTGTTTGCTACTGATACTAAAATGCTGGGTAGTTGCATTATGGCCACCATCTTGAAAACGTTATGACTACTCTTCTTCAGTGCATTGTTATATAAACATGGTTTTTTGCTACAGTTTGTTAGGAATATCAGAAAGGGTTCAATACTCTGCAGTTAATAAGAACAAAAGGGCTGAAGAAATGGACTTAGCCTTGCTTTCCTGGAAATAAATATGGACATCAGAATATCAGTTCCCTTGAGATATTCTTGTTTAACCTACCTCTTTGAAGTACAGGTAAGCTATTGTAAAGTTTAAAGTGTTTTTCGTAGCATCTTCCCTTGGTGATTGTACATAAATATTCATGGTCAGCAGTATAAAAAGCCATTGCCCATGAACCCAGAACAACTAAAACAAATACCAAGCAAACATTGTTTCCCAGTGTAAAAGCCCATTTGACCAACAGAAAAATATTAAAAAATGATCAAGTTACAAATTTTAATGGAAATTCATATATTTTCCAGCAACAAACATTAAATCATGGTTCCATAGTTCATGGATCACTTATAAGATTAACACTTATGACCTGATGTATTTATTTAAACAATAAACTAAGATCAGTGTCCTCAAAAGGACCAATTACTCTTTGTTCAGATTTCCAATGTTTATTTCAGTGCAAAACTTAAGCAGTTGGTGAAATTTTAAAATTTCAGAGCCATGCCACAATTTTTTTCAATTCAGATTCATATACAATCCCTTCCCCAAAATGATAATAAACGTTTTACACAATATTGTTCATACTTTTAATCAGTAACTATTTTTACATGCATGAGAATAATACATGTATATGAAATTTTAGGAGCTGAGCCACAAACTTATATTTGAATTTTATGTGACCTCTTCCGTAAAATAATAAACTTTTTCCATGTTTTTCATACTTTTAAGAAGAAATATTTTTTTTTTATGTAAGAGACTAAAATACATGAACTATGTGAAATTTTGGAAGCCATACCATGATCATCATATATTTGAATTCATACGCAATCTCTTCCTCAAAATGGTAGCAAACTTTTTCACATTACTTTTTGGGCTGTTCCTTTTCTAAACATGCATGGTACTCGGGGAAGGCAATTTTTAAAAAATATTTGACAGGGTACTTTGTTCTTACAAAGTTCATATTAAAATGATAAGAAATTTTAAATTGTATCAATGGGTGAATATCCTATTTAAAATTGCCTTCCCTGGGTCCCGTGTATGTTTTAATGGAACAACCTTTAGTACTTTTTAGAAGAAAACTTCTTTGTGTACAAGAAAAATATATGCACATGTAATTTTATGAGCCATGTGCTATATCTGAATGTGTTACAACAGAGTGTGCTATAGTGGGATCACACTGTACCAGCCTCTCAGGGTGAACCTTTTAAGAAACAATTCCCATAAATGGTGTTAATTACTTGTGAGCGTCATTAAAATTTTGGTATCACTGCTCTTTTTTGAAGGCATGGCCTCATCAAGATGAGGTTTCAGTTTAAAACCTTAACACTATTATATATGGTTGATTCTGGTTGAAAATAATGTCAGTTTGACTTCCTCACATTTTTAAAAAATTGTAATATATAATTTTACTGAATATGTGACCAGTCCATCATGTAAAAGAAGAGGAAAGCTTCTTTTATCCAACATATATCACCATGTTGGCTAATTCGAAGCGTCGGGTAATTCTGCGCAATGATACATGATTTCTGTAAACATTGAATCACATGTTACTTTTGTTCAAAAATCCTTTTTGTATTAAGAAAGAATGATCATACTTTAATTAAGGAAAGTGATATCCACAAAATTATCCTGCATTTCAACTTGAAATGCTTAGGAAATTGTGATTTCTAAATGTCAAAATGAAGACCCATTACATGACCATCTTGAACCAGTAACCCCGAAAATCTGATTTCTATGTATCTTTTAGAATTGTATAAATAGATACCTTTTATAAAAGATGCAAATGTATACCTTAAATAAATACTGCATTTTAATCCAAGTTTCCAATTTTGCAAGAAGTTGTCCCACGTATACAAATCGTCTGCAACCCAACGTGTCAACTTGCCACTAGAACATAAATTTTCAAGACATTTCCCATCTTATAGCTTGTTTTAAAATTCTTTAGTAATTTTCCCCATCAACAAGACATTCTAAACACATTACATCCATTCATTGTTCTTTCTCTTCCACACAATAGCTTTTTAAAATAAAATGTTGAACTTTACTAATTTTTTACAATGTTGGTTTAGTTTCCTTATTATCTCTTGCCAGTTTTTGTCATTTTTATGTTGAATTTTGTAAACTTAGCTATAAACCTGACCTAACTACTTGACTAAACTGCTAACAGAAACAGTCCAAAGTAATGTACTTCATTTCTATAGCCCAATAGATCAACATTACATCTTTTCAAAGCTGTGTGCAGATTAGGTAGACATATCAGGAGTCAGAAAAACATGGAAACGGTATCCTCTGTGTCCAAGATTAATATTATTTTGAACAGAATATTCTGTTAACGGTATCCTCTGTGTCCAAGATTAATATTATTTTGAACAGAATATTCTGTTAACGGTATCCTCTGTGTCCAAGATTAATACTATTTTGAACAGAATATTCTGTTAACGGTATCCTCTGTGTCCAAGATTAATATTATTTTGAACAGAATATTCTGTTAACGGTATCCTCTGTGTCCAAGATTAATATTATTTTGAACAGAATATTCTGTTAACGGTATCCTCTGTGTCCAAGTTTAATATTATTTTGAACAGAATATTCTGTTGACAGTTGCTTCTTTTCAAATGGTAAGCATTGCTGTATTTTATTTTCGTCAATTGCTCAAATTCAGTATGTGCTTTGTTGCAACATAGGAGAAGGATAACTTAAGTGTGCAGAAATGCCTGACACCATTTTATATTAAAATGGTGCTGATCAGACCTCCAAAATGGCTGCCTTGATGACCATTCTGATCATATGGTCATATTGAAATGGGGTTTTCACTGCAACACTGCTATGGCAATTTATAGTTCATTCTGGATGAAAATGGTGTTGATCTGACCTCAAACACAGCACCACTGTGATCAGAAAAATCTTGTTGTCACTTTCTCTACTTGTATGGCATTGAGACGCAGTTTGCACTAAAACATTTCTTAAAGTATTGAGTTGGTTCTGAATGAAAATGGTTTAGACCTGACCACCACCTTATGTGTACTTTTGTGCAATAGACAGACCCTGTGGTCAAGTCAAAGGTCATTGCTTCCATTTTTGTATTTCATTTAGCTTATGAACTCAATAACTTGCGTGTGTGTGTGTGTGTGTATACACACACACACACACACGTGAATTTCAACCTGACTTTGTATTTGGTTGCATTCCTATGATGCCGCTTAAATGTATTTAGTTCAGGAACAGTTTTAATGATCGATTTAACCAGACAATTGTTTGTGGATTATATCTATACATGGTTTGAGACAAGGTTACTAATTTTCTATCAGTATTAGATTCAGGGTCATTGGCCATACCAAGGAATTTTGTCAAACACTTACAGGTTTCTAGTGAACTCTGATATGTAAGAAAATATTTTTGTCACCAGATATGGTGTTTTGCAGTTTCTCAAGAAATCTGAAAGTATTTTCAGTGTTGTATGTTTTGTTAATAGTCAGGTGTATATATAAGCAGGATGTTAATGGCAGATTCATATGGTAACACGATGAACTTTCAACTTGAAAAGTCAGTATGCATGACCTTGAAAACCAAATGTGACCTTGAGGTTAAGTTATCATCTTATATTTTTGTCCTTGACTGAGGCCGTGATAATGATGGCTTGCACATATACAAAACAGATGTTAACTTTAAACTTAGTATTTACAGTAAAATTGTTGGTAAGAAAACATACAATGAATTTGCAGTTAGTACAAAGTGACTTTGCATTCCTGTTAGAACATAATGAACACATAATAAAATGGATGTAATAAATTATGTAATTTGTATGGGGTCTCCAAAGGTCCTTTCTAAATAAGATTTAATATTGCTGCTTTTTGTTTAACATTGATTTCAGTATACAAAGTTTGATTTCAGGGTAAAATGTTTTAACTCCAATGTTTTAGCAGTGCTGGCAGTTACTGAGCAGTTACAATTAATCTAGGGAAGAAACAAAATGACTTATCTTTGATGTCTATAAATTCATAACGGACAGTAGAGCATCATCTTGTTTCTTAGTTTTTTTACAAATCTGACCTTTGTAATCTGTGCCTTGCCTACATACAAAATTTTAAACAGGGTAGCCACATAATGTAATGTCCATGATACACTTGTTAAAATTATATTGTTCTAAATTTCTTTTCTCATTAAAAGTTTGTACAGTGTTTGTCTGCAACAGATTATCCTGAAGTAATTGTTTTAAGTGAGCTGATAAAGGAATTGCCACAGAAAGTGGTATTTTAGCAAATCCATAACAAAAGCCTAACATGTTCATTGAAACTGATTCAGGTCCCGAGGTCTGAAAACATAAATTTTGAGCAAATTATTCCAACTGTATTATAGTCTCTATATTTATTTTTCTTGCAGAATCATAGCTTTTGTCTGCACAAGTACGTGGTGCACATTGTCAAAAAGTTATGGCCCTTTTAGAACACTTTCAGGTATTTCCACTTTTACTCGCATGTATACACACATATACATGCACATACAGTATCACTCAAGACAATTAAATATTCTTTTATAATTATGTACTTTTTTCAAATAAAGATAATTACTTTTTGAAGTTCATTTTTTTGGGTATGTATAAAAAAATTATCGATAGTATAGAATATATAAATCATCATCTGTTTAATTGAGTCTTGTGATTCAGGATAATTTTAAGAGCAATAAATTTTACAACATTTACAATATTTTGCAGAATTATCAGAACTTTGTTAAATTATTATAGCTACTGTTTAATGCTGTGGGTGCACTGAAAACTCTCTGGAAAATTTCAATCATTGTTCAGAAATGCTTATTCGATAAAAAACAGAATAGCTTTAGAGCATTTAATCACCAGTAATGCCTTTCTTTTATCTAGATATTTCTGAACCGAAATCTCCTGTTGGAGCAGTGGTTGGAGGCATTATAGGGGGTCTGGCAGTATTGGCGTTCATCGTAGTTTTGATTGTCTTACTACGATACAGAAGTAACAGGGGGTAAGTTGAAGATACATTTATACCTTGTATGAATATGCTTGATCTAGTTTTTCAAATGTGCAAATTGTTAATTGATTACTGTAAATGCAGTGCAATTCATGCAGGACACTAAAGGACAACAGAATGTAGTTCTTTATGGACAATCTCAATCTTATGTATAGGTTTAAGAAAAGGTGTTCATGAATTAGGCTTTTTATGAGCCAGTGTTTTTAAATTGATGTTTCCATGAAGGAAGTTTTCATTTCATGTTTAAGAGTCATTTTCCCTTGATTTACCATTTGTACATTTAATTGTAAAATAATGACTCAATGGCATTACCATCCTTGACAATTAACTATTGATTCTTATCCCTGAGGCTGTCAGGAATATTTTTTATTACCAGTTATAATATGCATGACATAATAAAAATAATAATAATAATAGTGAGGACTTTATATAGTGCCGAATCTTTAGAGGCTCTAAGCGCTTTACAACATATATAATGATATGACTACCAAAAAAATAACAAACAAACACCATGAAATTAGAAAACATAGAAATATGATGAAAATATTTAAGGTAGGAAACATTATTAGGCCTTTAAGTTTGTTCTTGCAGTTAAAAAAGAGCAATCTTGAAAGGGACCACTGTGTCTTTGTGTTTACCGTAATTTCAATGGGTAATTCATTCAACGTCGCTGGGCCCTGGTGTGCAAACAAATGTTGTCCATATGACTTTCTTTCCACCTTGGGAACAATGAGTATATGATTATCAGAAGAAGAGCATAAGGATCTATCTGGTGTATTAACATTGGTGAGGCCAGATAGGTATGTTGGACTGGATTCTGTCATTGAATCTTTGCACAGAGAACAAATTTAGTGTTTGATTCTGTATCAAATGGATAGCCAGTGTAGGGTACAGAGCCGAGATGAATTGTGCTCTGATCGTGGCACTCTAAGGTTGATCCAAACCGCTGTGCTTTGAACCTGTTGAAGTTTCTGGAGTAGATATTGAGACAAACCAGACAGAATTGAGTTACAATAGTCCAGTCTTGAAAGTACTAATGAACACACAAGTGTTTTAGTGGCTTCAACTGAAAGATATTTGTGAATGGATCTGATGCATCTCAGCTCAAGATATGCACCTTGCATATGTTAATGACATGCTGGTGGAATGTGCTGAGCTGCTTTCATATATAACTCAAAATCAGAACAAATTTTATATTACTTCTTCTCAAAAAGTGCTAAACAGAATTTCAGCAAATTGAGAGAATGTATGATGAGCATTTTCATTTGTACAACAAGTGCTAATCTACCCATATATTTGGCCACAATTACGAAACATTTAGTAAACTTTAGTGACTTCTTAAAAACTGCTAAACGGGATTTAGCCATGTCTGACAGAAAGCATCCTGGCATAAAAGGCATTCAGGTTTATACTAGTGAAGCTGACCTAAAATTAAATATGGTAGAGAAAAATCATTTGAGCAATTTCTTTCTAAAACTACTTAGTAAAGTTTGGCAAGTATCCTAGCATTAAGATCTTTTCTATTTTAATAAATGATGCTGAACTACTATCCAATATGGATTGTATTACCAGAAATAGAAACAATTTTAAATGACTACACAAAATACATTGCAAAGAATTTTATTTAAAGTATATATTGGTATGAAGATTTTTAAAATTTTATAAATTGTTTCCAGTCCACTTACAAAATATGACCTCCATTAAAACAAATAGAAATACCTTTCAACGACTTCACCAAAACTATAAACGATTTGACCAGACTTGACAGCTGGGCATTACTAAATTTAGAGAGATATTCAAGAACATTTTCTTCAAACCTGTTGAGTAGAATTCAACCAAACTTGATAGAAAGCATGTTTGTAAGAAGACATTTCAAAGTTTTACAAATGACACCAATCTATCATTCAATATTGTTAATAAAGATGTAAAATACTAGCACTATTTCATGAAGAACAATTACTAATGAAACACTATGAATGTTTTCATTACTAAGTATTGAAAATGAACACTTTGCTGTTTTCTGAGCTTTTAATCAACATCTTTGTATATTCTGCTGATGCACACACTTTTGCCAGGAAAATAATCCTGAATTTGTTGTCTTAATGAAAGTCCAGTATTCTCAGACATAATTATGTCCAATCATTCACATGTTATCATGTGCGGCACAATTGTTCATTAAATTTGAACTGGTTTCATTGATGACTTTTTAAGTAAAGTCTAGTGTTCGAAGTTGCTCATGCATGAGTCAGGCTCAAACAGAAGAGTGATTCCATTGTTTTCAGTTTAGTTGGCATATTCACACTTTGATGGGCTCTGAACACTAAAACTGTTGATACTGCTTGCTAACTGCATTGAACAAGAAGCAGGTGGTCACATGCTTGGTTCACATGTGAAATGATGACATTATCTGAACTGACAGGGATCTTTTAAGTTGAAATTTATCAGCCTTAAATCACTGTGCTGACCCCATGGTCATCAGAAAATAATTAATGGTGCAACTTTAGAATGTATGTTTATTGGAAGAGATCAATCAAATGTTCTTTAATAACCAATTAGCTTAGCAATGTTGGCTGCATTGGTTCCCTTTGATAAATGTATCAAATGTTGACACTGCTTGATAATGGCATTGATAAAAGCTGAGCTAGTCACGAGTCTGATTCATGTGTATGGATGATACAATCAGAATCGACAGGGATATAAACTGAGTGTCACCACTTTTGAGTGTATTAGTGCCATCATCATCAGAAGGTAATTAATGGTGTACCTTTATGGGCAAAGTGTTACTGAAAAGATTGTACATGTACACGAGTACTTTAGCAACTGTTTATCCAAGCTGCATAGGCTCCCTTTGATGTTACATGCATATTGAGAACTAACCCCTTTGATACTGTAACTCGAGATTTGCGAAAAATTGAGATGTCAATAATTGGTCAGCATGTTGTTGCTGTTGTTGTTATTAGGTTTAACACCATTATTAAGCACAAGATAGGCTATACATGGCAGCCAGCATATATGGTGGAGGAAAAACCCAGGAATATCCAGGAAAGAACCACCAACCCACGAGAAGCTACCCGCAAGCTTTCCCACATACCCACATTCAACGTTCACTCTAAGGTGCATGAGCGCGCAGGTGCTCTGGCATCCCCGCACAGCTGAATTGTCAATTTTTGCTCAATCCAATGTTGAATTTTGCTTGTCTCCATAATGCTTGCACAGTGCAGCGAGCACTGCGCACACATCTACCATTTGCTTAGAGGGAATGTTGCCAACTTTGCGATATACATGTAAATTGATTTGTTGTGGCAAATCTGTCTGGAGTAATTGCTTGATTTTATGACTAAGTGAGACCCCAAAGCACCATTATACTTCCTGTATTACTGGTCATGGGGATGATTTATTGGGCAAGCTCAATGGTAGAAATATAACTTTTCTTATCAGAGTCCATTGCCTTATACTACCAAGCAGTGATGTGTCTTCCATTAACAAAGTAGAAAAACTATTCTTGACTTCTTCACCAGAATGGTTTAGGCAGTTTTGATTAAACTTGTTAGGACTGGACTGTTTCTTAGGATATGCTGTGCCAAACTTATGTTCAGAGTGGCTTCCCCATACCAGTGTGATTTCTAGAGCAACCATTGGTATAACCTACAGATGATGCTCATTTTCCATCAATTTTTACTTTATTTATGACTTTCTCATTAAAACTGCCCACATCAGACCATTTGATTCATGGGGTGGGGGAACTGGTCCAGTGGCTAAGTTGTTAGAGTGTTTTCCGCGGAAGCGGGAGCTTGTGGATTTGATCCCCAGCAGTCATACCAATGAATTACAAAAATGGTTGCAACAGCTGCCTCGCTTGAAACTCAGCATTAAGAGGTTAGTGTTAGAACTGGTCGACCTGGTGTCAGGATAATGTGAATGGGTGGGACATCATGCTACATGTCTGCAGCATGATGCCCCAGTGCTAGACATCACTATAAACTGCCTCACTGCAGACATCGTAGCGATATGACTGATTTTTTTTAAAGCTACTTTAAAAATCATTAATCAAATCCTGGGGTGGGGATACATAAGACATTTTACATTCATACAAAAGATGCCAATACACCATCTAGTCCAGCTGTGGTTACTCAAAGTACAAACATACTTAACGTTATGTCTAATAAATACATGCCGACAAGAGTGTAGAAAATTGTCATAATATGGGTGTTTTTAGATTCTAAGGCTCATGTGCTATTACCACCACTAGATTTACCTTCAGACTAATGTATCATCAGGTGAGCAATATTGATGGTACTTTGACCACTTGTTATTATTGTTAATTTGTTTGGGGTTTTTGTTTTATATTTTATTCCTTCAATGTGCCTATTTTAAAAGGCTTAAATCTCAAGTTCAGTTTTTACAGTAATCTTCCTTTCTTGACTTTTATCAAATATTTTAGATACAATTTTAGATTTAGTCATAATTAAGTGATTGCTTTCCATTCTTCGTTGATTCAGTTCAACAAAATGATATTCTGGTGCTGAGAAATGCCTATAATATGGAAAATGAAAAGTTATATCATCCTAATTTTCTTAGTGATGACATGCTGTGTATAATTATTTTTAAGGAAAAGGGCCAGGAGGGCACTAGATGATGGTAATGATCCTTCTAACATGGAGAATTTGGTTAAAATAAAGAAGCAGAGGTAAGAATTTGTTTTGATTGTATGCTTTAGATGGAGGGGGGGGAGGGGGCTGTAAATTTAAAATTAACTCAAATATAGTTTTCAGAATCGCCACCACCACCAAACAAATGCTTATGATTTTGTCAGTTCTCATTAGCTTATTGCTCAGTAGATTGTTAAAAGTCCTAATAAATTCATTATGTAAAAGTATGATTTACAGACGTGTGAAGTGAACTTAACAAAACTGACCCAGTGTCTGACTGAAATTTACTTTTTGCCTATGTGCACAAGGATGGATATTAATTATAGTTTTCAAAATTGCAACAGATGCTGCTGCAGATGTTGAATTGCTTTTGGTTAAATTAATGATAATGTTAGAAATTACATACCATGGATATTATTATGTGTCATTATGATTGATTAGTGTTAAGACAAATTGCATCACCTCAAATAGACCAGTCCAAATGGGAATAAGGATAAAGTCTGTCCAAAACAATTTTATTTTGAAGCAATAACCAAAACATTTTGAAAATATTTGTACATTGCCAAGGTCGGTTGCTTTTGACGTAATGTTTCTATTCTCAGGCCAATCAGACTAGCCAACTTTGCCGAATATGTTGCTGATTACCACAAAGACAGCAACCTCAAGTTTTCTGAAGAGTATGACGTAAGTAATACGAATTAAATTGTATAGTCTGTAATATTTTGTTATTATTTATTAATGTGTACACATAATGATAAGTATACAAATTAATTATCATTTTCTAGGTTTCTAAAATTTGCACTATTTTATAAGAAAAATGTACTTATGACAAGTTCTGTAGATTCATCTAGGCTTCTTCATCATCAACCTATGGCTACCTTCATATTTGAGATGACTTGCATAGAGTAGACAGTGTCGCACTTTGGTTAAATTTTCAGGGCGGCATCTTATGTACCTCTGTCCCTCAGTGATCATGATATTGGGATTTATTAAATTTTGGGGGCCACTGTAATTTTGGGGTGGAGGATGTCCCTAGGCTCACTACAGATGCAACACTAGTTTCTCTTAGATAGTATCTTCAGTAGTTGGACTTAACATTAGAAAGCATGGCCGTTATGTACAGATGACACTGCCAGCAAATCCACTGAATATTAGAAGAGGTTGATTAATATCTTTTTTGCATATTTACTGCATCACATTAAGTAATTATCATGAAAACACTACACTAAGGAGACATACAATTCACTTAGATTTTGTAACAGCCCATGTAGAAAAAGTAAAATTTATGGTAAGGTATTTTCAGGTGATATGTATGAAAGAGCTGTCATATATTTCTATTCATAGAGTTAATGATGATTTATTTCATAAATTCACACAGACAGTTAATGAGTCACACAAACAGTTAATGAGTCACACAAACAGTTAATGATTCACACAGACAGTAAATGATTCACACAGACAGTTAATGATTCACACAGACAATTAATGATTCACACAAACAGTTAATGATTCACACAGACAATTAATGATTCACACAAACAGTTAATGATTCACACAGACAATTAATGATTCACACAAACAGTTAATGATTCACACAAGCAATTAATGATTCACACAAACAGTTAATGATTCACACAAACAGTTAATGATTCACACAAACAATTAATGATTCACACAAACAGTTAATGATTCACACAGACAGTTAAATGATGTATTTAAAGTAAAAACTGTATTTGATATTATTTGATATAAAGCAGAGATTTTATGTCCATCCATTTATCTGTAATTTGCCAATTTTAATTATGTACAATAGCTCACATTCTCCACCATTTACAAACAACAGAGCCAGTAGATGGCCTACACTTGGGTAAGGAAGGTAGGGGTCAAAATTCAAAGTTCAAAGTCACTTTGACCAAAAGAAGAAGTATCATTTCCTTATAGTACTACATCACAAACTTGATCCAAACCAAAGGGATCGCTTGCACTTGTGTCAAATGTCAAAGTGAATGAAAGGAAAAAAAAATCATCTTTACAAAAATTTCAGGTATCAGCTGGGTACATTCAACAAGGTAATGTGAAACACTTACATATTGGGTAAGAGAGAAGACTATTGATTTGGGGTTAAAAATGTCAAAGATCAGGGTCACTTGGATGACAAGAATTTGTTTGCATTATAACTTTACTTACAGACCATGTACCATGACCATTGTTTTTGGATGGCTTGGGTTTAAGGTATGGAAGATGCCCATTAATATAGCGTTTCATTTGTATTGTTTACTGGCATTTCTCCATGATTATATGTTATGTATATCTAGATTGTGTGATTGACCTTGGTCAGTAAAAGAGTTAATGGTCTACCAGACTAGTGTCTTTCACTTAGTAAACAATATGTTTCATAGCTAGTATTTCTCTGTAATTATAGATTAAATATTCAGATCATTAGATATGTAGGTAAAAATGTTTACTTGTATCTGAGTTTAGGACATTAGTTTTTCACTTGGAAATTCTTGATCTTGCTGACAACTTAGCATGTTCTAGAAGTTGACCACCCCCATCCTATGGCACTGATATTGTATCGTAGCTTTTATATTATTGTTTGTTTATTTCAAACCTACTCATTCTTGCCTTAATATTCAAAGGGAAATTGGTCTTATTGTTGTGTAAAGTTGTTAATTTATTCGATTTATTTAAATTGTTCAATGGAATTACAAGGTTCTCATTAATGCTTCTTGGACTAAATCACTATCTTGGGATGATTGTGAATTAATTCAAGGACATTTTGGATTATTTCATTTGATACATCAAGACTGTTTGCACATTAGCACATTTGAGACTACCGGCAAGCAATTTCAGTATTGGGATTCATTCAAATCACCACTAAAATTCATTTTGGAACTCATATATAGGGACTTGTGATAGAACATTCATTGTTATTTTGGGATTTAGTTCACAATACTCTTAAGTTCTATTTAATTTTCACTTTTGTATTCTATGGAAATAAATTGTTTGTTGAATTTTACAAAAACATGTTGGTTTTCGCTCTTTTCTGTTACTTAATTTAAAACCCTAGAATCATAACAATAGGGTTCCAAAAGTCAAGGTCATTGTTCTAAAATAAACATAGAGATTTCATAAAAAAGCCTTTGTTATAGAGCTAGATCCTTAACCAGAGACTTTGATGACTTGCACTAAAGGTAATAATGATACCCTTAGACTCTGAGGTCTTGAAGTCACATGTCATTCTCAAGTCGGAAGTCTAAGAAAATAATGGTTTCTACTTCAAGTTAAGTTTAGTTCCATTTCTTAACCAATGATTGAAATAACAGTTTTTATTTAATTTTTCTGCACCCAGAGAATAACACAGCTGCTTACATATTTCTTTTTTAAGATGTGTAAAACTATCTCAGACACTTGTCACCTTCAGTAGTTGAAAAATTTTGAGTAAACTCTCTTTCACTTTTCTTCTCTGGTTCTGTGTTGAACATGCAACCATTAAATAAAACAAGGAATGAAAATATGCAATACTGTTAACACTACAAAAAAAGGAGGAAAACAATAAGATTACTATTATTTATATTGTTGTAATGTTAAAAATACCAAGCAAGAAGCAGGCACTCATGCTCCCTCTAATTTTTTTATTATTAAAATTTTGTTTGTTTTCTGTCAATAAACATAAACTTTATAAATTGCACTCTGCTCAAAATTATCTGATTGTTTTTCATTTAATAAATTCTCTTACATTTAAAAGCTCTTTCTTCCCAACAGGGACTATGCCCTTCAAATGTTATGCACCTGTCCTAAATGTAGAGAAAACAACTGAAGAAAAACTTCCACCAAATTATACTGTACAGTGTTTATTTTTTGGGAAGATCTAGTCTGTGTTCATTACAGTCTTTCTGATTATTTTATTTGAAATGCAGAAATCTCATTTGACTGAAAATCTTCAGAGTAACCCTTTGTTCTGCTTTTGCAAACACAGTTTAACAGTAAAAGAAAAGATTTGCATTTAATTTTAGTTAAATTTTGAATGCAGATGCATACCAACTTAAATTTAGATTGACATATCTGGAAATACATAAAAAGCCATTCATATTAACTATACTTATTGAATATACCTGTAAGCAGTCATTGGAATCATAAAAACACTTGGATTTTGAATGAGGTCACCCATATCATTATACTTCACTAAGAATAAGGGCATTTAATAATAGAAACAATATTATAATGGTTTTAAAATGCCAAGAGGTAAAATTGAATTAAATGACTTGGGGTTATTTGTGTTTTGTTTTTTTTTTGTTTTTATTATTCCCTCAAATGAAATTCGAGATGTCTTATGAGAACTGTAGCAGTATTCTGTAGGAAACTTAACAATCAGGGATTGTGTTTTATAATCCTGTTTTTCTTTGATCTTCCATAAAGGATCTGAAGACTCTGAGTCCACAGCATTCCCATGAAGCAGCTGACATGGAGGAAAACCGTCTAAAGAACCGCTTTGTCAACATTCTGCCATGTAAGTTTCACTATTCTACTATAGGTTTGGTCAATATCGGTTGTTACATCCCTTGACGTATTAATTCCCCTAATTTACCCATGATGCAATGCTCATTCGGCAAGCAAATCTATATGTTGTGATGGAGGCCATCTAAGAATAGAATTAAAACTTTCCAACAGTGTTTATGTATGTTATTAATCACGTCTTCATTTTATATCAGTTTATTAGGTTGTCATCAGTCTAAATCAATCTGTGCAATAAAAATGTGTTGAAAAGCAAAATAATTATTTTTACATTTTTTAATCAGTATCACATGAAAATTTACCGATTTTCGTATCCTTGCAACATGCCTCTACCAATGCCTTTTTGTGATGGTACAACATATTTTGACGGTAATACAAAAGCATAAAATTCAAGCTATACAACAGTATATAATATGTGTATGTATCTTTTTAAGTACATCTTTATTTGTCTGTCCGTGCACCTAATGCCTACCTATTCAAACATTTTCTGTATAGGCAAATAAGTCATACCAATCGTATATAACACCCAAACTTAACAAATTTGCTATCAATTGATAAGGTTCTCCACTCTAAATCAGTCTATGCCAATAGAAATATGTAAAAATGCATAATAACAAAGGTGGTATATTTTACTCAGTATCGCTTAGGGTTAGCGAATTTACCAATCTACTAATCCATGCTAAGTGCCTCTACCCTTGCCCTGTTGCCATGGTGCCAAATATTTTTTATGCTAATGCTATAGATTTCAAACATAGATTTCAAGCTATCCAACAGTATATAATATGTGTTTATATCTGTTTAAATTCGTCTTCATTTGTCCATCCATGTGACTAATGCATTCCTATACAAACATTTTCTTTATAGGCAAGTAAGTCATACTAATTGTATACATCCACTGATTATGACAAATTTGATATCAAATTATATTGTTCTCATCACTGTAACTCTATTTATGCCAACAGAAATTTGCAGAATTGCTTAATAAAATAGTTGGTATTTTTTGCTTAATATTGTGAAGGGTTAGTGAATTTACCAATCTACTTATCCATGCTTAGTGCCTCTAACATTGCCTTGTTGAATGATGCCACATGTTTCAATGCTAATACTATAGATTTAAAGCATAGAATCCAAGCTATCCAACAGTATATAATATGTGTATGTATTTTATTAAATACAACTTCATTTGTCTGTCCGTGCGACTAATGCCTTCTTATGCAAATGTTTTCCTTATAGACAAATAGGTCATACTGATAGTAAACAGTCACCAACTTGGACAAATATGATATCAATATATATATATATATATATATATATATATATATATATGTTTTCTCATCAGCCTAAATCGATCTGTGTCAGTTGGTATATTTTTACTCAATATCACTTATGGTTAGCGACTTTACCGATCTACATATCTGTGCCATGTGCATCTAAACATGCCATTTTGCAATGGCACCACATATTTTGATGCTTATACTATAGATTTTATTTGTCATCACGTCTCACCCAGTGACATTATCCTGACACCAGTTTGACCAGTCATAACACAAACCACTTAATGCTGTGTGCCAAGAGAGGCAACTGTTTGTGCCATTTTTTAATAAGTCTTTGGTATGACTCATACTGGGTTTGAACCTGTGACCTTCCACATCCGAGGTAGAAGTTCAAACCACTTAGGCCACCAGAGCATTTTTAAATTGATATTTGCATTCAGGACAGTTATTGCACAAAAATTATCAGATCTTATGTGATAAATAATTATTACAGTCACAAGATAGAACTCAGTGTGTACCATAGACACTGGAATGCTCATTATCTTTCAAATACATTGCGTAGACTTGATGTAAAGCATTCTCTTATGTGTAACCTTTATAAATTTTAAACAGCCAAGACTTGAAAACAATATGTCATGCTCAGTTGTATATTTGAACCATCTGCAATATAAAAAGCTGATGCCATTGGCTGTTGTGTTCCAGTTGACCACAGCCGTGTCAGGTTGCTGCCAATTGATGATGTACCTGGATCTGACTACATAAATGCCAATTATCTCCCAGTAAGTGCCCCATGATATCTCTCTCTCTCTCTCTCTCTCTCTCTCTCTCTCTCTCTCTCTCTCTCTGCAAATACAGTTTTTAAAAATTAAAGTGCTTGTTTTTGTTATTATCCTCTTAATCTAACCAATATTTGAACAGATTCCAATTGGTTCGTTAATTGATGCAAAGCACTTGAAATTATGTATACCCGGATATAAACATTAGTATTATCAGCTTCTTCACAAATGCTCGTTCACTATCTGTTCCTTTTTTTTTTGCCCCAACGACAACTATGAAGCTGTCATATAGTTACCCATGGATGTCTGTCATGTTATTTAATGTCAGATGACATTTCAGATTTTATTTCAGCTCAGTAACTTTTGGAAGGCCTGTAATGGATTCAAACAATTGTATGAGGCTTTGCATTAAAGTGATACTCAAGTGACCATCTTCCAACAAAATGTATTAGAGTTATGGCCAATGTGAACCTTTGCCGTTCTACATTACATTGTAATTTTGTTTCAGCTCAGTAACTTTTAAAAGATTTCATTGATTCCTTCCAAATTTGTTACTTTTAGAAGATCTATCCAAGTAGATCGGGTTCAGTTTTCATCATTTTCCAACAAGATTAAATTGAGTTCTGACCCATATTTTAGTTTTTACTCATTACTTAAAACAAAGGGTTTCATGGATGCAAGCCAAATGTTTGGTAAGAGGTTTCACATAAAGAAGACCTAGGTCAGGTTTAGATTTTAAAAATTTCCACAAAATTTAAGAGTAATTGCTATAATTTAACAGAACTTTGCCTTTCATCTACATCAAAATTTTGTTTCTGCTTAGTCCATGGATTTCATGCACTGAAACCAAATTTAGCTGAAGCAGTTACAGCTGTCAGCATCCATTTTATTGCTCTTAGCTACCTTGCTGTGATTCAGATATGGTATTTTCATTTTAATTGTAACATTAATACAAGATATTAGATGCAATTATTGACATTGTATGGCTGTGTGATACATTCTGCTGCTGCTAAATCAAATTTATTTGTATAAAATTAGAATTTAATTTTTAGTGTTAGAAAAACAACTAATTGATGGCCTAAATGCATGCTTTTGAACATTCAGAAAATGGGTTTCTTCTATCACTCCTGTTGCTCACTCAAATCTCCTGTGTATGCAAAATTATTGAAAATTTATTTCCATCTTTTTCACACAATGCTTCCACTGTAGTATATTTACAGTGATATGCCTGTGATCATATGTCTGTGAACTGGATTAAACAAGTCAAGAATGTTTAGTTGCCATAAAACATTCCTTTGATTATGTCAGCAGGGTCAGCTGGCATCAGTATTTGAAGCTTGTCAACATAATTATGCTAATTTGTGATCAGAAGTAATTCTAAAAGGATCAAAGTTGGTAGAGATGTCTAAGCATTTGGTACATTCCAAATCTGTAGTGCCAAAACCTTAGCAGTCGAAATATCATGTGAAAGTCAATGATGGATGGAACCAGGAATTTCAGGGGTTTTAATCAAATTTAAGGGACATGGATGTCCTTCCTGTAATTCTGCTACAATGACATTATGTATCATATAGAAACACCATATCATGAAAGCATATTAAATATGATTATGAATTTATAGTTACTGAAATCTGTAATCAGTTAATTAGCTTCAAGTGTGAGTGAAAATATATTCTTTCAAGACATTATTTGCCAGCTTTATAGCTGAGCATAATCTCCCATTTATGATGGTATATCATTTTTCAGATTTAGTCAAAACAACATTCGCTGACTTGAAAAGTGTTCATCTTATATAAAAATACGAAAACTATTCATATACTAACCCATGTTTTAATCTCCTTTTGGGATTTGAAAGTCTAAAACATGGTCTGCAATGAAAACTTTGCCCTTCTTATTAAAATTATCCCTCTTTTAAAGTCATATTTAGTATATCTCCGGATTTGTCCTAAGCTGATTTCTCTGTTCTGTGACATGTTTGTAGATGGGGTTAGGCGAAGTGATGTAATCATCCATTTTCTGATATTAAAACTGATATTTTATGCAGTGATATACACGTACTGTATCAGTATATTTACCACTACTGGAGGGTTGAAATACATATTACATCATGACTGTGACAATACTTTGTACTTAGTAACACTTAAAGATGATATATCACCATATACTTCACTTAAAAGTTGAGAAAAAGATAATTAAAAAAGTGTGAGTAAGCTAGTACTTTTAGAATATGAAACAAATGCATCATTTTGACTTGCTTTTAAGAATAAAGCTCATTTTTAGTCAGATATGATTATGTATTTTCATAAATGGATTATTTTGAACAGTTCTACTTTCTGAATACAAATTCACTTATGAAAACAAATTCAGGATTTAATGCCAATACAAAACAATAACTTCCGATCCCATAATCCTTGGTTTTAAGACCAAAATGCAGTCAGAATCCTAAATGAGAACAGTTGAACTGCATGTAGGGTTTAGATATGGGAATATTTAACATTTCAGGGGTCGAATGCTTACAAAGGCATATAATAACAAGACTTTATGCAGAATCTGAAGAAAAAAACAGCCATGATATAGCTTGATAATACTAATAAACATATCACTTTTTTACAATGCCAACACAACAAGGTATTGTATGCAAAAACAAATCAATATAGAAGGAGTCTGTATCATGATACATATTGTGTTGTTACTACTGTATTGCAGTATATATTGTATCACTACTGTATGATGTTTATTGTAATATATATTTTATCAGAACACAAGTAATTATCATGATGCAGTATTATCTTATTACAACCAAGAACACAATGCGGTGTTGGGCAATTTGATAATCTTTAGATTGATTAAATAAAGAACAGTGTGGAATTATTAAGCAATTTCAATTTGTACTCGGATCTGAAAAAGGGTAGACAATGTTATGGGGATGAAGTGGGGACTACTGAAACTTTATCTAGATCAGCTAATCACAGTTGTCCTGTGTCAAACTATTGCTTCATTCAAATTTTTTGTTCATCAGGGTTTCACAAAGACCCGAGAGTATATTGCCTGTCAAGGACCCATTCCTGCAACCATTGACGATCACTGGAGATTGATCTGGGAACAAAATGTACGAGTTATCGTGATGTTGACACAATACAAGGAAGAAAACAGGGTGAGTCTTTTTGACAAAGTGTGAGTGATGCTACACAAAATATTTTTCTCAAGTTTACATTAGTCCAAAAGCAGAGCATAACCTCAATTTTCAGACAAGAATGACATCACGTTAATCAAGATTCAAGTTCCTTCACATTATTTAAAAGTCAAATATAACTGGATACATGATTGCAAAGATGCCGTTGATATACTGAATCCTAAAGAACTTAGTTTGTCTGTGTGTGTGTGTGGCCATAACCTTCAAATTTAGAATGTACATTTGCAATATGTGAGACAGTAATATCATGACTTGTACCGTGAATAAAATATTTGATCTTCAGAGATTTTTTCATTGTTCACATCACGCAATGTTGACTTCAGCCCATATCTTTCATTCAGAAATGTGAATAAAATAATTCTTCATTATGAATTGGTGATCAGCATGAAAATTCCACTGTTATGTATATTTGATTTAAATTATTTATTTTTAATTGTCATATCCAAATTTGTGATTTTGGCTTTAAAATTCATTAATTGGGAGATATCTATTCTGGAAAATTCAGGCTGACCTAGACTGTTTGTAAACAATAGGGTTGACCTAATTCCTGACGCTGCTTCAGACAGTGTGAACAAGCTTCTTAAATGATTGGCTAAATCAAAGGACATCTTTTTATTTTTAGTTCTTGGGGGTGAGAAGTGACTGATTTTCTTATCTGGATCTTTCCTTGCGTACGTGTTTAAATGATCGTATGTTTGTTCTATGACCTTCTATGACCTTCCAGAAAATCATGTGATCCCTTGTTTATGTACAAAACAGGTATTTAAATTATTGTTTGGGAGAGAACGATTCAGCAGATGTTGGGCTTGTATAATATTAAGTTGTGTCTTCTGTTTGAGTTATATTTTTAATTACCTTGTGCTGGAAATTGTGTCAATTCGTTGGAACAAGAGAAATTATTTTATTTATCAGGAAAAGAATATGTACTCATAGATTGTCATTTGGATTATTATAAAAACAAGAACTACATCACGTGACATCGTCAGCCATTTTGGATTACATCGTCAAGATTCGAACCTGGAACTATTAGAACATTTATTTATCAGGACTCTTGCAATTACGTTAGTGGATTATTTTTGTGAATTCTATATTTGATTAATGTTGGATTTGATTCTCTAAAACCATAAGTTTATTTATGTTCTCATATAAAACATTTGTACTTAATAAATTTATTGTTAAATTTTACAAGCTTGTTAGTTTCATTCTTTCTGTGTTGCTGCTTATTCGAGCCTAAGCACGTAACACCGCCATGTGGATCAGATGTTTGGCAAACCTCATATCTAATTCAGAATTCTGAACCTTGTATGGAAGTTTCTAATCTTACAGTGATGCTTATGAAGGTTTTCATTATGGTACACTAAACAGACTATATGTGTTTACGGCTGGATTTCATAAAAAAAAAAAAACATGTTATGAGGGGGTATTTTTAAGCCAAATAATAGAATCCATGACCCTATCTATCAGTGACTGCATTGTGTTGATTTGATTCATTGTGAATAACCATGTGTCTTTGAAGTATTATTACAAATTATCAAGCTCCACCAGGTTTAATTCACATGTTCAATATGTCAAATTCTTCAGGATCACTAACTTCATTTTGAAATTGAACATTACCAAACATTTGGCAAATAAGTTGTTAACACCTGAGAGGTGAATATTATTTTTGCCAGTGCCCTGGGGTCCATATGAAGGAGTTAAGGAACAAATACATGAAAATAGCAGTTACAATGACTTTTTTTAAAAATTTCTTACCAAACTTTAAAACACATTAACTGAAACTGCTAATGGATTGTGGTCTACGACAGTCATAGGCTTGAGAGATGAAGGTTAATATTTTGAAAGAAAAATATATGAAACTTGTCATGGCAAGACATGAAATTAGCTCTACTTACATTATTGCAATGTAATCATAGCATATGAACAGCATGTACATTACAAACTCTCCAGATTCCAATTATGTGCTTATAATAGTCAATCTAGCAGACCATATAATGCATAATTTAGTCTTTTCAGGACTTTACTTTTATACATGTTAAGAAGTTAAATATACATAATTATCACCTTTACTCTTAAAGTTTTACCAGGTATATTATTTAAAACAAATACAATTATTTTTAGTTTACCATGGTTTGAAAGTGCAGCTATTGTTGCTATTAATTTGTTCCCATATTATAATAGGAGCACTGTTCTCTAACATCCATTCAAAGAACAGTTTGCATCCTGTGGAGTCTGAGAATGGTTAGATAGTTTTTCTATACAAGTTCAGTATGTTCTATTTTGCTGTATACTTGTATTTTGTAGAGATTTCTATGTTAATGTGTAAGCATGGTTATCTCATGTTCAAGTTTATAAATGCCATCCATTTTGTTTTAATTCACTTACAGGTGAAGTGTGAGCCATACATGCCACTAGATCTTAAAGATCCAAAACAGTATGGTGACCTTGTTGTTGAGTGCTTGACATACTCCTCAATGAATTCTTTTGAGTATAGGACCTTGAAAATAAGACTGGTAAGTCATCTTTTGGAGACTCACATGTGTTTTTCTCTCACTTTTTAAACAGGTAGAAAGGGTTACACATATAAGAATGCCATGTAGGATACACATCTGAAATGAGTGCCTTAATCTATTGTCATCCTAATGTAATTTGAATATGTAATATATTGGGGCAATTTGAATTGCAAGTTTTTGCCCTTTTATTAGCAGCAGACTCCATTTTACAACAGTCTTTTGTCAGCATATTATGTTGCCTTTATCCTAGCAGTAAATTTGTATTTATTCAATAAATCATATGGCCAGCATGTGTGATTCATTATCAGTCAACTCTTGTTTGTGAACATTCTAGACTCTTTTTTTTTCTTTAGTGGTATGGAAGCTTATATATTGTGAGTTTCATTACGAGTGATTGACTCTTAAAGTGGTGAGCTAGTGTTAGATTCGCTGAATGCTTTAAAGGCCATAATTGAAATGTTGATTAGATTTGGTATGTCATTATGATCTCAGATGATTTAGATTATCAGCAGGAGCCACTTATATTAATGAAGTGATCGTAAATCTTAATGGTTTGGCATGTGAACACTTAAAAGGCTATATTTCTTGTCAGATTTAATCTGGCAGGCAGGTGTGTGTGTGTGTAATAAAAGCGGGTGCAAAAATACGTGTTTTGATTAAATGAAGATAAAAAAACAAGTCTGAAAAACACTTGTCTGTAGACATCTTACATTTGTGTAGTATAATACATAATCTGTGGGGCCCCCGAGTGGTCTAAAGCGCTGTCCGTTACAGATCACTGCCGTCTCACCTCTGTCTGTGTGGGTTAGAGTCTCTTAGATTCAGCTAATGTAGTTATGCGAGAAAGCTTACCAGTAGCTTCTCGTGGGTCAGTGGTTCTTTCCGGGACGTTTGCCAGGTTCTTCTTCCACCAATAATACTGGCCGCCATGTATAGCCTATTGTGTGCTGAAAAATGGCGTTAAACCCTAAAAAACAAAACAAAAAAAAACATAATCCATAAAGTACTGTATTTGTATGTAATAAATCCATGAATTTGAGTATCTCATGTTATGAACTTTATATATGACTCACATCCCATGAAAAAAACACAAATGGCAAGAAAATGGTTGTCCTAATTTTGATCTATATGTCACTTAACAATTCACTAAATTTGTCACAAGTAGCACATGGCTGAGGCTGTTTACATGCTACATGTACATATTCTTAATTGGCCTAAATTGTGGTCAGCTGGAGACAGCAACCTCATGCCAGGGCTACCCAGGAGATGAGCCTATTGATAGTGACAGTAAAACTTGAACAAATTAAAAAAGTTTTACAAACATCTTTGTAAGATAGACCATTTTGAGCTAACATGTATGTGCAAGATCGACCATCTTTAGCTAACATGTATGTGTTAGATCGACTTTCTTTAGTTAACATGTATGTGCAAGATAGCCAATTTTTAGCTAACATGTTTGTGTAAGATCTCCCATCTTTAGCTAACATGTATGTGCAAGATAGCCCATCTTTAGCTAACATGTATGTGCAAGATAGCCCATCTTTAGCTAACATGTATGTGTAAGATCTCCCATCTTTAGCTAACATGTATGTGCAAGATAGCCCATCTTTAGCTAACATGTATGTGCAAGATAGCCCATCTTTAGCTAACATGTATGTGCAAGATAGCCCATCTTCAATTAACATGAATGTGAAAGATATCACATCTTTAGCTAACATGTATGTGCAAGATAGCACATCTTTAGCTAACATGTATGTGCAAGATATCACATCTTTAGCTAACATGTATGTGCAAGATAGCACATCTTTAGCTAACATGTATGTGCAAGATAGCAGATAGCACATCTTTAGCTAACATGACGGCTATATGTATATGATTTCTAGAGACTTTCATGGTACAACAAATGTCTTCCAGTCACTTTGGAACATGCAACATAATATCAGACTCGATTGTTTTTATTTAACTTAGTGCTGACTTCCTTTGATGAAAGGTTATTTTTTTTATTGAAGATTGTAGTCAGTTTTCTTTAATGAAGTTACGGGTAAAGGATAGCTTTGGAGGACCAAATATGTCAGCAAAACTATTTTTGTTCTGGGTTCATTTTAAAAACAAAAGGAATTAGCCATCATTTGGTCAATTGAAGCTGTCTTTTTCCTACTTTCAAAAGTTGGTCCATTGTGGATAGTCCTGGTAGCACAGACAGACAAACAAGTAGATCTCAAGTTTGTTTGTTGAAACGGGGGGTGACTTTTCTGTGTCAGAGTGATGTTGCCTTCCATGTGTCAGAAGTTTTTTAAGAAGGTCAACTGACGATAAATACTACAGAAGAAATAAATATGTTATAAAGATTTGATTCCATTAAAAAAGAGGAATTTTACTTACTATCCAGATACAGAGGTCAGTCAAAATAAATATATTAATTTTACAAGCGAGCAGCCGATAATCTGTTAATATTTCATCTGAAACATCCAAAACAAGATAGTACCTCATTCATTTCATCACCATATGTTCTGGGACAGGAAAAAAAATATTTTATCGTGTTCTAACATATACGGTAAATATAGTAACAATGCACTGTTGAGGTGGTTAGTCAATATAAACAATAAATTTGTTTATCAAAAAATTATAAATCTCCAATTCATTTTATATCAAGTTTACAGCTTCCTTAGCAGGTCCCTCTGAATTTCTTCACTCCAAAACCAAGTTTAAATATTTAAATAGTCAGCCATCTTTGGGGGGTAATGACCAGATGGTATATCTTGTCACCTGTAATAAAATTAAATCACAATTTTCGACATTGGCAAAGCCAAGTGTGATCTCTGAATTAACTTTTTATACATTATTTTTTGTACTTTTAAGAAGAAAAAACTTTTATGTATGAGTTAAAAGCATGTATATGAAAATTGCAGGAGCCACGCCATGATAAACTTGTGTTAGAATTGTCTCCTCCCCAAAAATGATAATACACTTTTTACACTTTTAGTTTTCATACTTTAAAAAAATTATATATGAGAAAAGTATATGTATATGAAATGTTGGGAGCCATGCCACAACCATGTTATATCCAAATTTGTGTTATAATGGAGCATGCAATATACTATAAGTTTAAGTATATTTACTTTTAGAATGGAGTTAGGATCAGTTTCCAATTAGTTTGGAAAAGACTGTTTGAAAACACAAGACTTTCTTTTCATTTACAGAAATATACAGAATTCATTTAGTGCTATTGTGTAATATACAGAGCACATTATATGCTCTAACCCCTATAAAAATCGCGAGGTTATTTTAAGACAGTATACGAACTCGCTGCAACTTTGCACGTGTGAGCCCACGACTTTGCTGTATTGCCCATAGAGTTCGGATTTGAAATGATTACGAAGTCGTGGCAGGCTCGTACAATCATTAAACGCGCTCAACGCGTGCATATAGCAAGCTCGCTAAAATTTTGCTCATGCCAGCTCGTGAGGCACTGTCAGCCACCTAGCACGCACGAGCTCGTAATGAGCATACAAGCTTGTCACGGGCTGTGAACCAGCTTGTACTAGCTGGTTGATAGCACGTAACAAGCTTGTATTCTCGTTGCAAGTTTAGCACGAGCTCGTACGTGCAAAGTAGCAGGCTCGCAATGAATTGTAATGAGTTCAATACAAGCTTGTGGTTAGTTAGTCACACTTACATTGAGACCTTTATACAACAAACTTTGCAGTCCCTGGTAGATCAATGGGGTAGATCAAGCTTCATATAAATAAATACAGTGAACTCTCACCAAACGCAACGCAATACAAATTATGAAACAAAACTAAAATCTTACAGCTAATGGTTTTTTTTCTTAAATGCACCAAAATATATTTGTTTCCCTCATTGGTGCTTTAGTTTTGATATATCTCTTTGTATTGTTCCAATTCTCGAAATGGATAAAAGCAATGCCTTTTTTGATGAATCAACAACCAATAAAAAAAGTAATTATAACAAGAACTATCATAAATGGAAAGTGAGATTTCTATTTATTTCAATAATTATAAACAACAAAAACATAAGTTTTAGAATTTAATACAATAATTAAAACCAACAAACTGACTAGAAAAATTTAGTACGTACACATGGAGGGGGGTAACCAAAATGCATACGCTTGCGTATAGTGTGCGTTTCTACTGATAATGTACGTATGCATAAGAAACAGGGTGGATGGGTGTGAAACCTCTATAATAAATTGACTAATATGTACTCTGATAGACTAGCTTCAGTCTACGTTTTAATTTTAGTGGACACTAGACAAACTTTGGTTTGGTATCAAGAGTATGTAACAGGTGGGCAGGTCTTAATAAGTATGCATGGGGGGAAGGGGGCCATTCTGCCAGATTTGTGCATATGTACTAAATGGATGGTCAATTTATTTTGGGAACATCTGGCAGTCCACACTAAGTCTTGCTGTTGATGATATCCATAGCTGGTGATGCCTATCTCTATCCACAGTGCTCAATGAACCAACCTCTCTAAAAGTAATTGTCATAAATGGAAAATGAACTTCAGTGCTTTATGATTGTGTTAAAAACAACAAAATTAGTTTTTTGAATCTAATACAATTAAAATAAATGAATGGACTACAAACTTAAGATCACATGACTTTTTAAATATCTTAATAAATCCAACTCGTAAGCAGTTTTGAAGTAAAATGTCTTTAAAATCAGCACATTTCATTTAGGCAACGTCTAGCTGTGCCACACTTGTTGTTGATTATACTGTTGAACTCCTTCAAAGTTTCTTATGCCTCACTCTCTTCACAGTGCTCCTTGATGTACTCTGTTGAAAAACACCATATGAAGCAGCAAGCTGATGTATATTAGGTTTTTCGTGCTCTTGTATTGCATGCCCAGTAGCGAAATAACATGCACAATTTGCAAAACATAGTTTTCTCCTTTACCAGATTGTTTCGCAAATCTAAACAGGATGGCACAATTGTCGTTCCAACTCTGTTTTCTTGTCTTTCGTGGAGAAAATTCTTAATTATTCTTCTTTCCTATTTAACATGGTTAGAAGTTGCATATTACGAAGATGAGATACAGTGACAGCGCTAACTGTTTGCGAAATCCAATATGGTAGGTAAATACAGGCATGCAGCCTCGATTTCGAATGAACCAATCATATTGAAGAACTCCTATATACATGCAATACATTGCTATCATAATGGAACAGAGTGCCCATATTGAACTGAATATTGCAATGAATTTTTTAAAATTATTTTTAAATTAAAAACAACATTTTTTGCACATAAAACGTACACCCGTAATCTGGTTCAAAATATGAAGAAAAAAAATGGTATTGGTGTTATAGGCAGTCGAGTAATACACAGACTTTCAGATGAACAGCTCAACCTTTTAACTTCAATCCTTGGCATTAATGAACCTAAAAAAGTGCTTTGAATCTACAGGATGTATAAAGATGGAATTCTGTTTCAATCTTTACAGTATTCTGCAGTTTCAGAACAAAACTCGTACACTGTTATTTTCTACGAAAATGATGAATCAAGAATCAATCACATAATCAAGAAAATTTGGCCATGTTGAGAAATATATTGAAGTTTATACACAGTGTCACCGAAATTGTAAAATTGATTGTTTGTGTCAAGTACAATATTATGCAGTCATACAGGAACTGAGAAATAAATGTAATACTGAAGTTTCAATTGAAAATGGTGTGATTGATGAAAATCCTGTTAATATAGTCCCTAAGTATGTCAAAGACTTGTGTGTGTATATCCAATTAAATGATGGCAAGAACACTGCTTTTGCTTGTGTGCCCCCCAATTCTGTTGAATATGATTGATAAATATACATTCATGTAGTAAGTCTGGACCATACAGACATGTACATCAAAATAGAAGACATAAACCATATATATATATATATATATATATATATATATATATATATATATATATATATATATTTTACACATTTTCACTACTACTCTTTGTATGGATCCTGTATGTACTTATCCTTAAAGCTTTGTACATATTTTATTGTTGCAATAGATCAATTAACTAGTTTTAATAGCATTTGTTGTCTAAAGACACCTCATCTTGTAAAAATCTGTGCATCATATATATATCTATACATGTACAAATGTAAATGTAGAGGTAAGGCCTGACCAAATGAGCTTCTTTTAATAAAGTCATTGTTATTATTATTTAACCAGGGGTAGTAAACTAGACGACCTAGCAAATTACTATTAGAAGTGGAATTTCAATACCTTTTTAAAAACAAGTCAAGATCATTTTTTGACATGCAAATTAATGATTTTATACACAAAACGTTACATTTTCTAGTAATTTAATTTTTCATGATATCCATTTTATAGATAATTAATTTATCTTCTGGATTTGCTAGCAAGATCGTATGAGCAACTTTACTCGAATGCAGCCAAATTACTTCTACAAGCTCAGTGCGAGCTCCCATGTAGTCTGCGAGCTACAGTTAAGATCGTAAGAAGCGTGCTATGAGCTATCATAAACTCTTAGTGTTCAACTGAAATACAAAGAACACATGATTTTTATTTGGTGTTAAACTAAAATATACAAAAGGCATGATTGGTCACTGAAACATACAGAAGATATTAAAGGCATGCAGAACACATGATATGCACTAGGTGTTATACTGCAATATACAGAACACGATTGGCATCAGGTTCTATACTGTAATATACAGAACACATGAAGAGTGCATTTGGTGTTCAACTGAAATACAGAATGATATGTATGCAATATACTTGTTAAACTTGCTATGGCTGTTTGAATCTGTTGAAGTTTATGTTTTTAACACCATACTGGGATGCCCCCTTATCACTACATTGGCCTTGTTTTTTGCGGTTGAGTGCAGCAAGTGCCCACATCTACCAAATACTAGATACAACCCTTCAAATGTCAGCTACCCTAGTAGATGATAAAAGGCCCATTCAATTCTGGTTTGAAAAAAATAATACTGATTCAAATGCTGTACATGGGAAAAAAAACTTAGTTGGACTTACATTTTCTTTTCCACAATTATGGAAATTTAATGCTTTGTTTTTTCATGACAGGGAGAAAAGGAACGAACAATCAAACATTTTCACTTCCTAAGCTGGCGGGACTACTCAGCCAATGTTCAGTTCGATACAATGATCGATTTCATTAAAAAGGTTCGCAGCTTCATGCAACCACCTGATGTAGAAGGCCCAATGATCGTTCACTGTAGGTGAGTAGCAGAAATCTCATTCATTGATATAAAAGCACATTAAGAATTAAATTTTCTTTCACTGAAAACCTGTTAGTGTTAATTTAATTTTTAGTTCAGTTTGTTTGTGTACCTGGTGGGAGTCCAGTAGTATGGTTTTAATCATAATATTATACTACCAATCATTGCTTCCATTGGTGAGAAGAATGAACTGCACAGTACTTTTTATGGAACTGTTATTGCTCTTTCTTCTTGTGCTATTCCTGAATCCTAAAGGAGGGGGCTCCAAGTGGCCAAGTTGTCTAAAGCACCCTCTGTTATGGATCACTGCCATCTCACCTCTGTCTGCTTGGGTTAGAGTCTCAGATTCGGTAATTGTGGGTATGTGAGAAATCTTTCCAGTAGCTTCTCATGGGTTGGTGGTTCTTTCCAGGGGTGTTCCTGGGTTCTTCCGCGCGCGCGCGCGTGCCCCAAACCAAAATGCATCCTTGCCGCAAGCTTGTGGCAAGCTTGCGGCAAGCTTGCGATAAGCTGATTTGATGTTTATAAGCTAACATGGATGCTTGCGCAAGCTTGTGCAAGCTTAAGGCAAACAAGCTGGATATAACCGCAAGCTTGTACAAGCTTGCACAAGCTTGTACAAGCTTGCGCAAGCTTGTACAAGGTTTCTTATTTGCTTCAGAAAGTAAAACTAGCTTACCGCAAGCTTGTACAAGCTTGCGCAAGCTTGTACAAGCTTGCGCAAGCTTGTACAAGGTTTCTTATTTGCTTCAGAAAGTAAAACTAGCTTACCGCAAGCTTGTACAAGCTTGCGCAAGCTTGTACAAGGTTTCTTATATATTTGCTCCAGAAAGTAAAACTAGCTTGCGCAAGCTTATTTCTTTTCTTCAGAAAGTAAAACTAACTTGCTCAAGTTTTCTTATATGTGTCAGAAAATAAATTTAAAATAGCTTGCAATAAGTTTCTTCATATATTACCATTCTTGTAAAAGACTGAGACCATGCATGTATCAAACTATCATGCACATGCTTGCAGTGAATGAATAAACTTGAACAATGAAAATTATCATAATGTTTTTGCTGAACATATTTGTTTTCCACTACATTTCAACTATAAGATTACATTATTTAATCATTAAATATGCAGGTAGGTCAAGGAAATTTTAACCTTCTCAGCATTTAGTAAGTCATAATTTAACTTTTGCAATTCCACAAGAAAGCCATGTAAGAAAATCAGACTTGTACCAGAATATGAGGTATACCTGACACAGGGTCAGATGATGTCGGACCTGAATACAGTATACGTTTTGTGGTGGCAAAAAATACGTTTTTTTTATTAAAGTAAATAATAACAGTTTCTTTGGAATTTTCAGTTTAGAACGCACATTTGGTTCTATTTTGATAGAATTTATCACATGTATACTATTTGAATGCAGTTCTACAATACCATTGGTTCATTTGAAATCGAGGCTACTGTGTCTTTATCCGCCATATTTGATTTCGCAAAAAGTTACCGTTGTAGAAGAATCTCGTCTTCATAATCTTCAGCTTCTAATCATGTTAAATAAGAAAGAGGAATATTCAGATTTTTCTCAAGGAAAAAGAGAAGGAAACAACTGGAAGGACAATGTGCCGTCTTGTGTAGATTTATGAAGCCATATGGTAACGGAGAAAACGACGTTTTGCAAATTGTGTAATGTGATTTCGCTATTAGGCATGAATGCGCACGAAAACGCTGATAAGCATCAGGTTCCTGCTTCATCACACACAACTCAGCCTGAACTTGTGACATATATAAATACCAGAGAAAACCTTAATAAAATTCGATCGAAATTATATTTATTAAATTTCTTTTTGAAATAAACCTTTATCTTTCAGTTACTAGTGTTGCTGGTGAGTTATTTTGCACACGTTTTCCAAACATTAAAATCACAAATGATAACTCATATGCTTTTGTTTTGAAACATTTTAAAAAGGAATTAGGAGGAGAGCCCTAGTAACTGTCTTACTGAAGCTAGCTTCAACGAAGTTATCATAAATGTGCTACAGATCACAGGGCATCAACAATTTATATCATGTACTGCACTTAATTGTTTGAAATTGTTGTTACCTTTTTAATGCTCAATGTTATTTTAATTGCGATTTTTTTTACAAAGTTGAAGTTTATTAGCTTTATATTTGCAAAACATGGCATCTGTACTTTTGGGTTACTGACAGACCAGGACACAACAAGTTTGAATGAACTTTTAAAAAGGTTTTAAAAATGTGTGGAAATAGGAATGGCTTGAGTGCATGAAATAAGCTTGCAATTTTTGTTTGGGTTGCGCAAGCTAGCGGGAATTCCAAATATACAAGCTTGCGCAAGCTTGCCGTAAGCTTGCGCAAGCTTGCGGCAATTCCAAATACAAGCTTGCGGTAAGCTTGCGCAAGCTTGCGACAATTCCAAATACAAGCTTGCGCAAGCTTGCCGTAAGCTTGCGCAAGCTTGCGGCAATTCCAAATACAAGCTTGCGCAAGCTTGCGGCAATTCCAAATACAAGCTTGCGCAAGCTTGCCGTAAGCTTGCGCAAGCTTGCGGTAATTCCAAATACAAGCTTGCCGTAAGCTTGCGCAAGCTTGCGGCAATTCCAAATACAAGCTTGCCGCAAGCTTGCGGCAATTCCAAATACAAGCTTGCGCAAGCTTGCAAAAATAAGCTTGCGCAAGCTTGCCGCAAGGTTCCAAATACTAGCTTGCGCAAGCTTGCAAAAATAAGCTTGCGCAAGCTTGCAAAACTAAGCTTGCAATTTCGGTTTGTGGATCAAGATTAAGGTTTCTTGCTAAAGTAGAAATAAACTCTTAAATAGATTGTCTTCATGGTTGGATTTTGACATTATAAAAGAAAAAGACATTTGTGAACTGGAAACAAAATGTCATCAAAATTACATATAGCAATTCAGTATTTACCTCTGTTTAATGTAATTTCAAGGTAATCAGTAATTTTATTACATACAGTAAAAACTGTTATGAGCGACCTCTGCTATAAGTGACCACCTGTAATTCCAACCACAATCGTAATGCTCAGATCCATCTTAATATATGCTTTTTTGTGAGCAACCACCAGGTTGATGCTACCAGTGACTATGATGTTTTGACAAAATATGCATTTTGACACTGCTATGAATGATAACATCACAAAAACGGCAATAACCTCTACTGACCTGTATTTAATCCAATAAAAGAGGCAGGCTAACGGCATCTGCAATTTTGTAGTGTTTCATAATTTCAATTGTAAATAAGACAAAAGTACATGTAGAGAATTCCAGCACTTAGCTTGATTCCCAGCCTTATTGTAGCAAGACCTTCATAGTTACCACCGACATGTATAAGTAGAACCCAGTATTCAGCTCTATGGATGATCATATCACGAGAACAGAGACATACACAACTGACCTTTATGTAATCATTTGTAAAAGTGATCATTTGAATAGTAAAACAGTTCTGATCAAAAATATGCATGAAAAGAACAAAAAAAAAAGGATTCTGGTGTCTGGTTTATATACAGTGACAAATGGTACAGTCAGTAAACCAGGCTAATGTACATGTCACAAATGTGTCATTGTAGTGCTGAAATTAAGGTAGTGGCCGCATATATTGTTTTTATATATATTGTTTTTATATATATTGTTGTTATAGGTAAACTATTGCCTGGAGGTAAATAAGGTCTTTGTCTCTGAAACCAGCAAGCATTAAAGGCTTGTGATGTTTGTTGTTTGGGCTTGTTTTTTTTTTCTTCAATGTTAGAGTGATTACATCCAAGTCATCAAGCTGTCATCTATTCAACTTTGTCTGACCAGGCTGCACACTTGTTATAGAGTTAATCCCAGTATGTCTTCTTTGAATTAAGCCACTTAATATTTGTCTCTGAGTAAATGATTTTGTTTCTGGATGAGATAACTGTTTCTTTTTATTTCGTTGTTGTTGTTGTTGTTGTAGGGTTTAAGGCCATTTTTCAGCACACGATAGGCTATACATGGCGGCCAGCATTATTGGTGGAGGAAGAACCTGGGAAAACTTCCGGAAAGAACCACGACCCACGAGAAGCTACTGGCTAGCTTTCTCACATAACTACATTAGCCGAATCTTAGACTCAAACCCACGCAGATAGGGATGAAATGGCAGTGATCCATAATGGAGAGTGCTTTAGAACACTCGGCCACTCGGGGGCCCTTTTTTTTCATTAGTTGTTAAATATGAAATGCACATGTATAGTTTTGTCATATTTTCCCAAAGCCTAGTCAAAACCATCTTTACAGTCAATATTGCAACTTAGCACTAACAATGTTAACACCTAGTACCTTAATAGTAATGGAAGAACTTCCAACTAAACAAGATAAATTTTAATTATTGTAACTGAAAGAAGTGAAAAAGAGCAGACCACTCACAGAGTAATGGTTTAAATGTAGGTAAAACAAATTAAGGCACCATGTTATAAAGGAAAGGAGTAAATCAAAAAAAGAATTTGTATGCTAATGTACATGTGATCTTCAAATGTAAATGTGAATTCATGTTTATTGATAGAAGTATACCATTATTGCTATATAAATTTGTTTTCAAATGAATGCATATAAATATTTTAGTAAGAACTATTAAGATAGATTGAATAGAATATATGTACATTGATTGTGGTTATTTTTCTTTAAATTGTTCTGAAACTGGACATTGGAAACTGATCTTTTTGTATAAACCTGTTATGAGATATACCACCTGTCTTGAGAGACCCTTGTTTTTGCAGATTGGGCAGTTTGTCATAACAGGCTTTACTGTGCTGGAAACTGGTTTAAGATAGATTTCAAAACTATATGTCACACCACAATCAGATTCAAGTAACTTGTAAATCTACTTGCTTAGATAATTAAGATTTAAAGAAATTTTAAGGTTATGTGTACCTGTCCGAATTTGTTAAAATATTCCGTTCTGCTTTAGAATAACCCAATGTATTCTATATGCCATTCACAGATATGCATACTATTTATTAGGTTTATTTCAATTGACCTTTACCTGCTTTGCATATATTATATGTTGCAGTGACACAGCTATTTGTATGAGAAGGCTTTATACTTGGACAATCAATGAAATAAAAGACATTAAACTAGGGGCCATAGTTTTTATCTTTGATTACTTGTTTTGCTGGATGTAGCTGCTTAAATCCATGAAAACTGTCAATAACATTGAGACATTGGTTAATCTTTTACATGATGCACTCTTATATATCAGGATACTCTATAATTCCAACAAGACCAGGATTCTGTGATTCAGTCTGTTGCAGAATTGAAACAGAGTGGGTATTGGATTAAATGAATAACTCAAATAAAATGTGTGAAAGACGAAAATATATTAACTTAATTAGTAAAGAAAAATATATGATGTAAAAATACAATGATTCTCACATGTTTTCAACATACAATTGATCCAATCACTCTATACTAACATTCACACATTGAAAATAAACCAATAATATTATATTTCTCTGATATACAGCTTTAAGAAATGAAAGTTTCAAATAATAGTACACACTAAGATATTCACATAATTTCATGTATAGACTAGGCTTGGGATTCAAACAATCTTTTCAAATATGTTTCAAATGTTCTGCACTGCAGTAAGATTCACAAATCTCCTGGAATTCAACTATGATTCAAAATAATGTCATGTAAATACAAATATACCAATTGAAACAACAGTTGGAGTAAACATATGCTTCTTGACCCTTATACAGTCATACGATTCATACACCGATAAACTGCACAGTTTCACCACGTCCCTTGGGTTAGCCGACTCTCGTGTATCAGCCGCTCACACCCTTCATGGATCCACTATATGTAAAGTCAGTCATGCATATATACAAAAAGACTGTCGTTGCTCCACCATATGTACAGATATACGTACATACATAAAGATGTCTAGATAGCTCTATTTGTTAGCTTATCTCATCAGTCTCGTTACATCCATTAAACTAGTTAGACTTTTGGCCTCATTAGCCTCATAAGCTACAATTAAACCAAAATAGTAATAATAATGAATTCTGGAAATACAAATACATTAAACAATTAATAACAACTTGAAATTCACAGTTCACAACATTTCAAATCCACGTTGTAATAAATGAATCATTACACGATATGACAGTACAAACTCAATAAACTTCGCATATCAAATAAAATATAAATTTAACACTCACCCCTATGGCTTATAGAAATACCACGTGTGCTCTCCTCAATAGATTCAAAGTGACCAGTCTCACTTATACCTTAATCTTGCTTAAATTCATAGGACAGTGAGTAATATTCAGGGTAAAATACCCATGCATATTGTGATTACCGTATATACTCGCAAATAATCCCGTACGCGTATAAGCCGACCCACCAAACTGTTATAAAGTGCATGACCCACGTATAAGCCGACCCATAATTTCTAGACTACCTGTACATCACAAGATGCACAAAGTGAGTTCTGAATACGTATAGTTAGGCAAGTCACATTATTACATAAAATGAAAGTACGAAAGCTTATTTATATGTTGAAATAAAAACAATTCTAAAGTGTTGAGTCTTAATAGCAATTTAATTAATCCTCATTCTAAAATCATGAATTAAAAAAGTTCAATCACTTTTAGAATCTTTTAAAATCGGGCTCTGTGTCAGACTCGCCAAACAGTTCACGAAACTCTGCTTCTGTTACGGGTGTGCTTTCATCATATACGTCGTCATTGTCATCATGGTCATCCAATAGTCCGGTTCTTAAAACGAGAGCACCAGCCGGCAGATGTGTCAGACTCGCCAAACAGTTCACGAAACTCTGCTTCTGTTACGGGCGTGCTTTCATCATATACGTCGTCATTGTCATCATGGTCATCCAATAGTCCGATTCTTAAAACGAGAGCACCAGCCGGCAGATGCAACAAATTCTGAATCTGCCAACTTATATTTATTATTTTTCGCCATCTGTATAGCACGTAGACGAATTGCTGCCATTCCCGTACTTGCTTCTCGTTCACAAAAATTCGCGTGCTGCATCACAGTTATTTGCTTCTGCATATTCAATAACGTTAAGTTTGAATGCTTCATCATACGCATACCGCTTTCTTTTACTTTCTATACTACTCATGTTATCCGATTGAATTGAATATAAACTTCTAAAGAGATTAAACTGAAATAATTTCTTATAGTGGTAGTGAAATATTTATATACCTGATCCTGTAATTATTTCCACTTTGATTATCAATTTGTATCTGATAATTTTTTATCATTGTTGTTTATTTGTGTGTTTTTAGCTACCGGTAGTGTGATTCAATTGATCAAAATATGACAGGTTTCAGCGTAGACATGATTTTGTGATATTGTGACAGTTGATAACTTTGAGCAGAAATCATGTCCACTACCATATCTCAGTAAACGATACATCTGAGAGTCGGCATATTTTAGTAAAGTCATTGGCATTGTGCAACAAAAAAAAAACCTATTATTCCTGAGGCATTTACCACAGATTAAGCATATGGTAGCTATTGTGCAACACTCTACCGTTGAAAAACCACTTTGCTTTACAAACAACCAATCAACAGTAGTATATAAACTGTGACTGCCTATTACGTCTAAAACACCTATCAAAGAAACCCCACAAATTATATTGTTTTACAATTATTCACACTGACTCGTATATTGCACTGTTATTTCCCCTTTCTAAGCATGCGTACAACAAACCCCTATGGAGCCTCTCGCTATTGTTTTTATAAGACTATCCTACATGTATTTCTACTCTCGATCAAAATGTTTGTCATATATACCTTCAGTATTGTAATTCTTTTTTATATATGTACATTCTTTTCATATTTACACTGAAATAGGCTAGCGTGCATTTCTATGAAACCGTAGAGTTTATGATTACTGATTAGCTGACGGTTAAATACTTGACTAGAGATTATTAATATGGCGGTTCGTTTGGAAAATACACGTATTTCCGTAGTTCAAATAACATGTATGGCTCTATTTTCTGGTGGATGGACATCTGTCAAATAGACGTCAAGTACGTTAAAACATGTTTTTCATTCATTATCCTACCACTTATGTTAGAAAAAGAATATTTGTTTTACTTCACGACAGGACAAATCTTATCATGTGGCATCATTAGGCATGTGATCTCATATTCGGTTATCGACGGAAACAATAAGTACTGGAAATCGAGGGGAAAAAGCATTATAAATTTCAGATTTGGAACTTGACCCGCAGATAAGCCAACCCCTCTTCTTCCAGGCCTAACTTTGTTCCTAACTTTCTCGGCTTATACGCGAGTATATACGGTATGATCTCTGTAGTCACAAGTAGTTTACGGCAGCGAGACATATGTTAGTTCCGTCACTTGTCTGATAAAACACCTGTTCATCCTATATAGCGTTGTATGCATGTACAACACAGTCAAATATTTCTCAGGCATAACAAAAGTTTTGTTTTGTTTCTAATTCTGTGACACAGTCTACCTGATCTCTTGACAGTTTTAGCTTGAGATAATTACCTACCAATTTACTTGTACAAAAATATTTAAAATGTAGTCAGTTCCGGACAATTTGTTGTTATTGTTTTAGATCAAATTTGTTATGCTGTTATTATACAAATATTGACTACAAACCATGGAAATAGTAATGTGTTTGCCATAGTATGTGTAACTTCAAAACTCCCCTTATTGACTAGTGCCTAACTTGATAGGGTAATGTAATTGGATTTCAACACTACAATAAAATATATGTTTCTGTGGAGAATAATTATTAGGATAAAATTGAACATTGCATCTAATACCAGAAATTTTACTCCTAAACAGCATTAAATTTATTGAAAGTTAGATTACCTTTAAAAAATATATCCGTTCTTCCAGTGCTGGAGTTGGTCGGACAGGAACCTACATCGCTATAGACTATGCGATTCAGCTCATTGATAAGTATGGGCATGACTACACTATAGACATCTTCAACTTTGTCCTGAAGATGAGAGAGAACAGAACCACTATGGTACAGACAGAGGTTAGTAAGATTTGCCACATTGTTCCTAATTCTTCCAATTATCAGCCCTAAATTTCTCTATTATACGTGACTATATGTAATATGAGCCTTGTTCTTCTTTTCCCCAAGAAATATATATTTTGACCATTGGGGGTGTAGAATAGGCACAGTGTACGCTCCAGCATGTCATTAAGGTGAGTAATGGATTGAATTTGTTTACCCAGGGATGTGTCCTATAATGAAGTTCCAGCAGAGCGATCCAGACATTTTAAAAGCATACAGTTTATATCAAGAATTTGAGCTTGTATTTTAAAACTAATCTTTTACTCTGAGATGTTTCTCTTGATATATTCTAGCACCGAAGGACTTGGACACTTTAAAATGGTAGTTTATATTGAAAATTTAACCTTGTATTTGAAGAGTATTCCCTTTTACTCCTTTTAAGGAAAACATAAAAACATGATATCACATCCATATTTCTGTCTGTCCATTGTTTACTTAAGCTGGGTATCACCATCCACGTTTTATCATAGCACATATCATAAAAAAAATGTATATGTAATAATTATTTTTATAAATATCATAATTATTTTTTTATACATCTCATAATAATTCTTTTTATACACATCATACTAATTTGTATACATATCATAATAATTATTTTATACAAATCATAATTATTTTTATTCATATAATATTTTTATACATATAATAAATATTTTTATACGTATAATAATTATTTTATACATATCATAATTATTTTTTTATGCATATCATATTATATCTTTTTATACACATCATAATAATTTGTATACATATCATAATAATTATTTTATACATATAATTTTTTTATTCATATAATATTTTTATACTTATAATAATTATTTTTTAAACATATAATAATTATTTTTATACATATCATAATTATTTTTATACATATCATAATAATTATTTTTATACATATCAAAATAATTATTTTTATACATATCATAATAATTATTTTTATACATACCATACTAATTATTTTTATACATATCATAATAATTATTTTTATACATACCATACTAATTATTTTTATACATATCACAATATTTTTTTTTATGCATATCATAATTATGTTTATTCATATAATATTTTCATACATATAACAATAATTTTTTTTATATATCTATTATTTTTATCCATAATAATTTTTTTTATACTTATCATAATTATTTTTATACATATAATAATTGTTTTTATACATTTCATAATAATTACTTTTATACATACCATAATAATTATTTTTATACATACCATAATAACTTTTAAACATACCATAATAATTTTTTTTATACATATCATAATAATTATTTTTATACATACCATAATAATTATTTTTATACATACCATAATAATTATTTTTATACGTACCATAATAATTAATTTTATACATATCATAAAAATGTTTTGTGTGCATATAATAATAATAATTATTTTTAAACATATTATAATTATTATTTTTATACATATCATAAGATGTTTTGTATGCATATCATAATAATTATTTTTATACATACCATAATAATGTTTTGTATGCATATAATAATAATTATTTTTATACATACCATTATACTTATTGTTATACATATCATAATAATTATTTTTATACATACCATAATAATTATTTTTATACATATCATAATAATTATTTTTATAATATCGCAATAATTATTTTTATACATATCATAATAATTATTTTTATACATATCATAATAATTATCTTTATGCATATCATAATAATTATTTTTATACATACCATAATAATTATTTTTATACATATCATAATAATTTATTTTATACATATCATAATAATGTTTTGTATGCATATCATAATAATTATTTTATACATATCATAATTTTTTTTATATGTATAATAATTTATTTTTACATGTCATACTTTTTTTTATTTATATAATATTTGTATACATATAGTAATTATTTTTTATACATATCATAATTATTTTTATACATATCAATTATTTTTATCCATAATACATTTTCTTTATACATATCATAATTATTTTTATACATATGATAATTATTTTATACATATAATAATAATTTTTATACATACCATAATAATTATTTTTTACATATCATAATAATTATTTTATACATATCATAATAATTATTTTTTAAACATATCATAATTATTTTTTTATACATATCATAATAAAGTTTTGTATGACTATCATTATAATTATTTTTATACATATAATAATTATTTTTATACATTTCATAATTATTATTTTTACATGGTATGTATCCCAGTAGTGCCAAATATAAATTGAAAGTTACACAGCTGAGTATATATTTTTAAAGTAAGCATATCTTGTCTTGTAGCAGTTTGAAATCTGCCCCATCGCTCATTTATGCAAATAATTTAATTTATCCCATTAGCACCTTCATTACTGGTTAAATATTTTTGCATATAAAATAGAAATTTCAAATGTGTTTCCCATGTACAAGTTAAGGAGAGATGATGAAAGGACTTATATTCAGGGAGACTTCCCTTTTCTTTATATGATAAAGGTCTCCCTTAAGATAATGCCCTGTCATCATCTCTGCTTAACTTATCTGAACTCAAGTATTTGTCTCATTTTCTTCCTGCTCCATTTTCTAATAGCTCTATTGAAATCAACATATTTAACTCTCTGATGTCACTTCTAGTTGTATAAGCATTAATCTGTTAATTTATTCTGAGCATACTCTGCTCCTTTTCTTTGTATCAATATTGTTCTGTGCTTCTTTCTGAAGGGGCATTTCCATAGCTAGCTTTGTCAGCTTGAATATATTGGGAAACTGATCTTTGTGACTGTTATGTACAATTTTCCATAGATCACAGATATTATCTTTTGGATACATCTGATCCCAAATAGGATTTTTCACTAATATAAACTTCCTTGTTAAATCAGTAGTTTACTGACTACTATGCCAAATTTCTTATATGTTCCATGGGTATTTAGTCCATAAATACTTATGCACACATAAATATCTGTACTTCTTAACTGCATTTTTTAATCATTGTTTTATTCAGTTTACATTAATGGTTTCCCAGCTGCAATATTCTGATATACTTTATAACTTTAAAAATTATTGTTATCATCACTATCATCATCATTTAGTATTTGCCGAACGAAATCAGTTTGAACCATGTCAGAAATCAGACATTTTAGTTTTCAATTTCGCCTGTGTTTTAAACATGCATTTGCAAAACATTTCTTCATGAATGGTTCAAACTATGACATAATTGATATTGTAATCATGGATTCAAATATATTGAATAGCACAGATCTTAAATTTCTTCTTTAAATTTTCTGTTCTTAAAATGCGGAAAAGGCATTAATTGGGGAATATACTGTATGTTAGTTTGGAAATTAGTGCCTTAATTAGCACTTTATAAAACTTACTGTCCTGAAGTGATCTTATATTACAAAGTGCTTGCATTATCATGTTTACAATTTGGTGGAATCTGTTGACAGATAAGCATATCTCAGATTCAAAATGGAATGGAAATCTGTTGCTCTTGACCTGATATTGAATATGCTACTTTTCAAGCCAAAAGAACTGGAAAAATTAAGGTGTTTTTTAGTTGACATTTAAGTATAAGGTGTTGTTCCTTTAAATATTTAGTGAAAGGGTCAACTTTTAATGAATGCCATGAAAGGCATATTTGCATGCTATACATATATTTCTAGAATATGTACATGAATATCTGTAAAGGTTTTCTTATGAAGCAATTTTTTATTTGATAAATTGATCTTCTTATGCATACCCAGCTACTTAGATTTCCTTTCTATTTACTATATTTTATGCCGAACAATCAGTACTATAAGATATAGTACTGGTTTGCAAATCTGTATTTTTCATATTTCCTCTCTAACCTTTCCAGTTCTTAATATGGCAAATACTGTATATAATACACATCACAAGCAAATCTCAGATTCAGAATGGAATATAAATCTGTTGCTCATGACCTGTAGTCTGATATTGAATATGTTATTTTTTAAGTCAGAGAACTGGAAACATTAAGGAGTTTTTTTCTCTAATTGATCTTTCAGTACAAGATGTTACTTATTAATTTAAATATTCATTGAAAGAGTGCCATGAAAAACATTTAAGAGCTATATTTGCATTCTATAAACATATTTGCTAGAATATGTACATGTTATAATTTGCATTTTTCTCTAAAGGTTTTCTTATGAAGAAATTTTTTATTTGATAAATATTGATCTTCATTTGCATACCAGCTGCTGGGATTTTCTTTCTGTTTAATATTTTGTATGCCCAACAAACAGTCCTATAAGATCTTGGACTTGTTCGTAAATCATACTTCCTCTCTAACCCTTCCAGTTCCAAATATAGCAACTTTTTTTTGAAAGTAGAGACATGGGCCTATAATACATCAATACCAATCTTTCTTACTTCCTATGAACAATTTTCTGCTGAGAAATGGCATTAAACTCCAAGAAAACAACTTCCCCATGGAGTATTTTTTATTGGTTACAGAGACAAAATGCACTTTATATTGCACACTATTTATTCTGTCATTTCAAATTGTACTGCATATAATCTTGAATAAGTGACAAATGAACATTACATCTAACTGGTTCTGTATGGCAGCTGCTGCAGACCATCAATACAGTATTGTATATACCCAAGTCAATCATTTTTTATGGCCAGTGTTGTTTCTTCTCTATGTGAACCAGTAACAGCTACCTCAGTAATTAAATACTAATTGGACTAATGCATTTGTTAAGGAATACTTTTCCATAATATGTCTGATAAAAGTGATGATAAACCATGCTGGTTATAGAAAAAAGTAATCTACAAATCAACACCTCCCATGATTATTTCATCTATTGATATTTTCCATAATTTATAAAGAATATACATCTGATAATATAAAATAAATTATCTTTAAATTGCATAATGTCTTGTAACTGTTTCAAAAAAATGTTTGTTGCAGTAATGGCATTTATGTTGCTATTTACTGTATAATGCATTGAGAATATGTAGCTGATCAGATCTTAGATAAGTTATAAGGATGAAGATTAAGTTTTGTGCACATTTTCTGGCATGTTGGAAATAAAATTAGTTGTCCATAGGAACAGTAAATTATATATAATAGACAATTTTAATACTGATTTTACACATCAGATTAAGCAATGCATCAATGCTTGTTGATCATATGTACCTACATGAGAATCCAACTATTTGTTTTAAAATTAATATAGCTTGCATGCTGTAGACAACATAAATTCCAGCTTATCAGATTCATAAACGGTTTTTAAAAGTTTCATGTCTCAAGACTCAGGTGAACAATTTCCAAGCTAGTGAATTTTCTACATTCAACCAAGCTGTTGATGACATATTCATATGCAATAAATATCTTTACAGAATACATGAAACAGTTGGTTTTTTTAAACAAAAAAAAACAACTTTGGGACATTTTTGAGGCTATTACAGAGATTCAAGACTTCCTTCCTTTGTATATTTCACTTGTTTGAGACAGACTTTGCTTGAAACCATGGAAATAATATCACAAAAAGTATTTCTAAAATATAATATAATTGGCTACCAATATGTAAATTTTGGTGGTTAAAATCGTGGTAAGTTTTATTTAAATTTGTCTCAATATTTCTTTATATTTACAGCAACAGTACATCTTCATTCATGACTGCATTAAGGAGTACCTGGATCGATTCCAAACATATGAAAACCAAGCTTTCAGTAAGTTATTTCTTCTTTTTTGTCAAAAGTGTTGATTATTCATTGTTGGCTTTTTAAGATCTCACTTGCTGTAATGCATTGCCTGGTATCTGTCAACATTTGCTATATTTGATTTTTCTCTGGGAACGAAAGACATTTCACCGATTTAAACAAATATTTTACAGGGTTTGTTCAGGATGGTGTACAAGTTTGTTTTATTTTTTAATTAAATCCTTTAGTGAAAGTGTACATGGGAATTGTAAATTTTTTTCCTTTTATATAGTGTGGGTGGGCAAAAATGAGCTTTTATGGTGCAATTTAATGGGGATTTGATCAGAGAGAGGAGTTTATCTGGATTGTATGTTTAATTAAAAGTTAATTGAATATCAAGATCTCATTCGAACAGGTTTAAAATCTTGTACCCCATGGTTTAGTTTCAAGGTTTGACCCATTATTTTTTCCGTGTTATTTACTCCAGCTGTTAGAGAATTTGTACAAGCCAATGCATATTTAAATTACTGGACTTTAAATTGACATATTGACAATTGTCAATCACTAATTATCTGTAAATCTACCAAACTACCAGCCAATAATATAACAAGCTAATTGTGGACCATCACTTTATAACCACCAAACATAGCCACATAGCCATGAAACTCGGCACAAGTTTAAAAACAACAAAACAAAAATATGTATTTTTTAGTAATCACACAACTATAGGGATTAACTACTTGATTGAGAATCCTGGACCCACTGTGAACTTGGCCTGTTTAAACAATACTGCTAGACTTGAAGCATGGTTATGATATTTTAATTTTGCTTGTCCATTTGTTAATCAAAAATTATTTCCTCAGCTTCTTGACTTCAGGGAATTTTTTTACTTTTGTGTAAGAAAAAGAATTGATATGTCTAAAGACTTTTGGCTATGCTATTACACAAATTTAATTTGGTAAATTTTCATTAAATACCTATAAAAAAAATACATGTACTGTTAATAAAGATGCATTTTAACCATCAACCGTTTGATCTGTTAAGATAATTTCAATACCTAATGAGTAGTAGCTTGGGTGACATTATATCAGCTTGTATTAATGACTCAAGTTCATTTGTAAAATATAACTGTACGTTATATGCATGTTTATTTGTTTATAATTGGTTTTACTGATGTATTTCTTCCAGTAGGTTCCGAGGAAGAAAATTTGTACCAGAACACGGCAGAGACTATGGACTTGTACCAGAATGTTAGTTTCAACTCCACCCAGAAAACTGAACTTTAAACACCATTAAAATGAGAAAGAAGCATTAAATCACAGAAAATTAGTTGAATCAGTCTGCAGGAAATTGCATACAATAAGTAAATATAAAATTATGTGACATTTAACTTATCATCTAACCTATGCATCAGATCACACACACACACACACACAATCACACACACTAATCTGAATAATATGAATTGTGAAATGATTTGAATCGTTTTATAGTAAAACAGAATGTTATATCAACCATTAAGCTTTCAGCATGTCTCACTATGCAACTGATGTCTCACGCAAAAGCATGGACATACACAGATAAGATGGTTTTGAATAATGGACATTTTATATTTATCCAATTAAATTATCACCGGTGTTCTCTTCATGAAATATTAAGCAGTTTTTGCTGAACAATGAAAAATGTCAATAATCTAGAGTCAGTGCTATCATATTATTTTTTATGTCAACCAATAAATAAAGCATAACTGTTTTCAATGACATTTTGACCATACTGTATTAATACATAAATGACCATGCAGTTCTTCAGTTTTGTACTGGTAAATTAACCAGATGTACAAAACATGGAAGATGCTAATTTCTTTTAACTACAGAAGAATATTTTTTATAGAGGTCCAGTTGTTTTTGTAATATAGACCTAAACAGTTTATACAAATTTTTGATAAAAAGTTGTTTCATGAAATCAGAAATCATTTAAACTGTTCAGAGTTAAAGATATGACATTTTGTAAAATTGGTGGCAATTGTTTTTTATTTTGATTTTGTATATTGTCAATAACAAGTCTTTCACATCATTATCTTTATGGTAAATGTATATTCAGTATGGATCGAAATCTGTAACAGCCATCAGAATTACAAGATATATAGATATATAGTTTCATTTAAGTTTGAATCATGGCAAATTTATTTCATACACCAAATAGCTTCCAGTTGTTTCTAACTGAAAATTGTTGTGGACTTTGATATAAATATTGATATAAATAGTATGTAAATGTAATTGATTTTTATGTGTAAGTTAGGTTACTGATGTATATTTGTTACTATATCATATTCTTTATCAGAGCTTTAAGTACATCAAACTGTATTGTCTCAATCTGTCTGCTAAAGTAGTTTTCACATTTATATTGTTTATCTTTGCATATATTAAGTTTTTATTTTGTTAACCAAGCTTTATTTAAATGTAAATTGTTTTTTGTTAATGTGCTTATACATGTGCATCTGTTGTCAGTCTTTAATAACAATATTTGGTGGACACACATACAAAACTTTGTTAAAAAAAGATCTGTTTTTATAAGAGAATTTTTCACATTTTAAATACATTTTCTATTTTTTTATTAAGGAGAGCAAGCAATCCATAACTCCAAAGACATTTCTGATATTAATGAATAGTGCAGTATATAAAATACTGCATATTTTAATGTCTAGAGTTAGAAGTCATGGTTCCAAGCAAGAGGTGGAGAAATTAGCCCCTTTACTGCAAGAATTGCTAATGTGTTACAATATTGAAAAAAGCATCTTTTTAATAATTTTATCAAGTTTATAAATGATTGACATCTAAAAAATTTTTTTACATTAGTCCCTCTCTGTGGTGAAACTTGCTGTTATGACACATTGGATATTAAGAACACTACATTCAGACCAACATAAAAACCACATGCAAAGTGGTACATGCTTTTTGCAGTAGTGATTACCTCATCTTGAATCCATATCAAGTAATTCATTTTAGAAAGGATCCACTTTAACGCAGTAGATAAGTGCTAATACTGCTTTTAAATGTGGATATATGCAATGCATTATTATATTGTACGTAAAAAGTACATTTAATTAGAATGGCACAAGTTCATCAACGAGACAGTTTTGCGTTCCAAATAATTGTGTGCTTTTGTAACTGTTATTATTATTATTTTGTTTGTACTGCATTTTCTAATATAAACAATGGTATATATTTGTATAAAAAAAGGACAATATTTTGTATTATTTTATTTGCTGTATTTGAAAAATAACATGTACTATATTTTTTGTATCTTGATGCAGTTACATATTTTTATGTAATATGAGTGATTATTGACTTCTCATATCTTAGAATAGCAGCTAGAAAAGAAATTTATTTTATAATCCTTTCTCAAATAGTCATCATGTTCTTGACAAAAATCATACAAAGCAGATATCATAATTAAGAATTTATTTATTTCAGTGTCATCAAAGTGAAATGTTCAAGAAGTTATGAAAGAGCTTTAGATATGCACATCTTGTACCAAATTGAAACAATTTATTTTAGAATAGTTTTCAGTGTCTTTTCTTCATCAGAACAAGTCATCTCACAATAGAATTTTAATCTAAATCTCAAATGTACAAATTTACTGCTGATCCAAATCAAATCTCTTGTCTCCAAATTTTTAACCCTATAACTTTAACATATTTACATGTGATAATGTGCAGCTGGAAATTCCCTAAGAGAGTTTAGATTGTTATACTTTTTCTCTTCTTTCTTTCTACTTCATTTTGTTGTGTAATGATTTTGTTTTTGCAAATAAGTCTATTTTACGTTTTACCATAGACATTCCATATGTTCTTCATTTTGATTGTAAAAATCCTTCTTTGTCACTAGCTATGCAAAATAAGATTAAGTCAAACCTGTGTATAAATACCACACAAAATGGGTTGATTTCAAAGAAATAATCAAACACTTATCATTAGATTTACTAAGAGTTAGACTGGTAGATGAAAGAGAACAGAAAGTTATTGAGTAAACAATCTTAACTTGTAACCACTGGTTACTTATAGACAGTCACTGGACTGAAAAATGTTGGTCACTGGATGCATCGACACAGATATGCAGGTAAAATATATAGGAATAGTCAAATGAAATGTATATGATGTCCTTCAAGGGCAAGTGATCATTGATGCAGGTAGTTGCCAGGTCAGGTTTGACTTTATATTGATGAGTGAAATGCATATTGCTAGGAACATTCCTGTTTTACTTTTCAAGTGTGTGAGTGTACATGTGTGTGTAATATGTATATATATATATATATATATATATATATATATATATATATATATATATATAATTTTATTTACATTTTGATGATTGTTTTTTCTTCCATTATAATTTGTTAGACTGAAATTAGCTCACAGAAGGTTGTTATTATATGTTAGATATGTTTTTGTATAGTTAATTATTCTATTTTACAACATATAACAGAATTTTAAGAACTAAATCATAATACAATCATATTAGTCTCTTTTATTTGATTTAAGGCACACAATCTTAAATCATATTCATATGTTTTGTAAAGTTTCAAAATACTTTATCCAAATTCAGTTTGGTGCTAATTTTTAATAGTGATAAATCAAACATCACACAAATAATTATCACGTTTTTATTTATCACTTGAAATGATTATCATGTGTAATAAGAAATTAATTGTGTTGGTTTGGTTTGGTTCTGTTTTATAGCATAACAGTATATGTAGCGCCAAAGCAATCAGAGTAAAATGCCACAGATAACACCACGTTAGCCGAAGTAGGCTGGCTGATCAATATCAAAATTTGAGTCTTTATTCTCTCAGTTGTAAGCCCACCAACAAATAGCTCCGAGGAAACACCTGCAAATTAAGAATCATATAATGTTATTTAAATGACAAATATTGTGGTTTGTATCAGACAGCATGTTGTAGGAGGGGTTTTATAATAAGTGGGGTAAATGCTTGATGAAAATAGTCCCAATTATTGCTTTGAATGTATTCCAATTTTGCAACTTAAATTTGTTTAGTCCTACTTTCTACTACAAAGTGTAGTCTGATGAAAAAAGCACATGCACTTATTGTTTTTAAAAATATGTTGATTACACTTAACAATAATGAAATGTATTACAAAACGTCTTAAGTTTTTGTCATCAGCCATCGTTTTTTTTATATTTACATTTGTCAGCAAATTGGAAAAACTTTTATCAAAATAAGATTGTGAATTCATTAAAAAAGGAAAAATTGAAGCAAGTCATGTGATGAAATGTTAATATTAAACAATGGTTGCCATAAGAACAATATGTCTTGGAATTTGTTTCTTTTTTTTACAAACATGCAGTTTTGTATGCTACAAGAAATGATGGATTTACTTTACTTGATGTAACTATTATCTCTCTATATACTTATTATCTATAAATATATTTATTTTCAAATAAGCTTTAGAGCTGCTTATCTAAATTTTAAAGATGAATAAAGCATTAGTTCCATTCAGATCAAGAGATGACAATTTATAAATGATCCATGTACAAGAATATATTTCAAAGCTGAAATTTTTCATTCCCTTAGGAAAAATGCCAAGACAACCGTTTGACCACATTATGTAAAACCTACGCCGCAATGAAAAAACGTGTATGTTATTTTATATAAAATCTTGACCAGTGATTTTCATTCCCTTTGGAAAAATGCCAAGACAGCCATTTGACTATATTATGTAAAACATTGTTCATTTGCTAAAATAAGACAGGTGCCACTTCCAGTGGCAGTTTTGATTGGAAAATTTTACAAACATATTTTGCTTGCCACTTGTTATATTTTTTTGCAGAGATGATGGGGATTCATATTTACTGAAATATTTTGACTGTCAAATAACTAATTTGTTATCATCTATTTATACTATTTTCATACCAGGTGGGTGCCTTTACTATCATGTTATCATGGATTATCTTCTTAACTCTGCATATAAAATATTTGCCATTTCAAATATGATGGCAAAGCAGTATTAATAATGAAAATTAAAGCAGTCTCTAAAGAGTAGATATAATTCTTGTTGGTTATGTTCCAAAACACATTAATTTTTCTGCTGAAAGGATGCCACAGTGCAGTGATTTCTTTTATGCTAATCACTTTGAGTCTATTGCATTCACAGTTTCAATATAATATTTACATGGATTGCATATGCCAGAAAGAAATAAGAGAAGAAAAAATCATAGTATGAAAAAACAGAATATTGTGGATTTTAAAAAATAATGAACACGAGAAACATAGTATAGATAGGAAACTGAGATTTAAACAACTTCATGGCTTGGTTTCTACGTGGACATAATAATGTGTTTGGTTTTATTTATAACATTCCTCTGAAATTCATTATGTCCAAAAATAATTATTATGCATTGTTCCTATTACATGGAGAGGGTTGTCCGTTTGTATCAGCTCCATGCAATATTTTGGGGGCTTGGTCAACATTTGATATTGCCTGTTATAGGATTTTATTTTAAAGTCTACTTTTTAATGTAACAGAAATGTAAAATCATTACTTCAGCAGCAATTTAAAATAGAAATTGCACTTTGTAAATTAAACAGGACAGCTCAAAATACATTTTTAACAAATAACCATGACCTTGTTTATCAATACATAATGGTTGTATAAGGCAGACTTGAGCAAGGGAAAAGTAACCAGTTTTGAAAAATGCTATGCAGAGACTATTGTGTTTGCAAGAAGATAATATATTTCATTTTATTATTTTAAGTTTTTTTAATACAATTTCCAAACAAATTTACAATCAGATCTTACAAGGTCAGATTTTAACTGCAGGAGACATCATATTCATTTCTTTAAAGTTGGTTGAATAGATTGTTTCATTGATTTATTTAACAGCACTTTCAGGACTATCTTGACTACATCATGCCAAGGAAATAACAGCCAAGTGACCATAGTCACAACAAGGCAACTGACCTTAGTGAGCATCAAACCTGTAACCCATGGATTACAAATCCAATGCTGTTACCATTTGTGCTATAACTGCATCCAGTAAAATTGGTACCATAATAAGGTTTACTGCAGAGAGTATGAAAAATCTGTATTGATTATAATTGGGATAGAATTGATATCTCTGAAAAATGTTATGAAATCTGCAGAAACAAAACTACACATTGTATAAAATCTAATGATGACAGATAACTGAATTTGTAAACGTTTAGCAAACCATAGGTGAAATTTTGGACTAAATTGTCCCTTAAAACTTAGAAATTTGTGCATCTCACTTTTAAATTAATTTTGTTAATTATATCTATATATATATATATATATATATATATATATATATAATTAACAAAATTAATATATATATATATATATATATATATATAAGCGATTATTTATATTATATTGATTTCTGAACAAAAGTGACTACAGAGTCACAGATCCTTTGCTCCCATAATGACCTCCATATTCTAGCATAGATGTAGATCAAATAATCTGACTGCCATTAAAAATAGAAAGAAATCATTTACATTTGATCATAGTCTATTTTGATAACACTACATCTGTTTTTGTTGATTTTTATATACCCATGTCATAATTTGTATCTATGTAATGTGTAATACTACCCATGACATCACAAATGATATAACATGGTACAAAAATGGCCATAACAGGCGACACATCCAGATTTAAAGTAATTTAACTACACTGTTCACCAGTGTCATAAGATAAAGGAATTTGTAATGTAGTTAATATAATTCTCCTGAACAACAAAGTTTATGCAACTTGTACAAATATTTCAATCATTTGCTCACCAAGGTTAACACAAGATTTTAATTCTTCAACTTCTTTTGTAACTTTGATTTGAAAGGAACCTTGATGTTAGATTCTTTAATTGTAATGATATCAGTTGTGAATGAGCTTGCACATTTTGTAATGCCCCACATTATTGTTTAATTGGATTTGATTCATAAATGTTATCAAAAGATTGCTTTCTTATGAACTGAATCAAAACAATTTTATGGTTTTATGTATATATGTGATTTAAAAAAAGTAACATATTGCAATCCAGACATTTCAATACATAATATATACCCAGATACTCTGCTGAGTTTGGTTTTTGTTTTGCAGAAAACAACTTATTAATAGCAATCTCTATTGCTGACATAACTACATGCATCAAGACAATTTGTTATACAGGTTTTGAGAAAAATATTTTCATATCAATAAATATATCTAGCTTTTACTGCTGTTGATTTTTTTGTTCTTTTAGGTTATAATATTAGATACAGATGTTTTTTGTTTTGCCTATGAAAACATTCTGATACATAGGTATCATTTTTCAACTGGCAGTGATGTCATTGTTGAAGTTATGTATTACAATTTTTACAAGTCATATACAGAAGCAGGGAGATAACTGCATGGATGCCGATGAGACAGTTCTATGGAATACTTACTAGGTATATGTAGGTCACGCCAGTTAGCGTAAACTTATATCTGCAGTAAAATGGGGGGAAATATCAGTTAACTGAAATTTAAGTTTTTGAAAGTAAAATCCTTTAAAAATTTCTTTCATTTAAGTAATTTGTTATCACTTGAAAGAAAAGATAATTTTACTTTTAAAACTTCACAAAAGTAAAAATAATTGCATTGAATAAAAAGAATTTCTTTTCATTGGTTTTGTTACTTGAGTGAATTTATAAATCGGATGTGTAAGAAAAGAAAACAACCATACAGAACTAAAATTATCCATTCCCAGTGCCTCACTCCTGTTCCAATTACCAACAGACAAGGAATAGAAAAGGACAGTAAAGGGCCTTGCAGTTTAAGGCTGAAGCTGTTGTTAATACACATTTGTTTCATTGTTCCTGTGATGAATTAATGAGTGAATGTCTATTATATATTTATTTTCAGACTTTTATGGTAGAGAGACCTATGTAATTTTGTTTAGCAATAATAATTTTTTACACAGATTGGCATATCTTGTACCCTAATCTTTATCTCTCACCATCAAAATTAGACTATACTAATTATGTTAACGATATTATCTAATTCTTAACATCTTGGCACTTAGGCATCCTAGCGGTAATTCTAGAGGATTGCGAGCTGCCCAAGCATATACAAAAGCACAAATAAATCTGGATTCTCTCTGTGAGCAACTCACTTAAAGAAAATGAAATGGTTCTAAGAGTAGTAGCAGCAGGGGGGGGGGGGGTGCGGCGAATCCGACAACTTTTTCCGACAAAATCACTTTACGCCCTCAAAACGGAAAATAGAGCCTTCCTACGAATCTCATGTTTTAACCAAAAAAAGAAAGTCTCCATTTGGTAAACGGAGACTTATTGATTTCTTGCTCAAAACATGAGTTTGCGCGGGTGATACTTTATTCTTGTTTTCGTTGCTTAACCGTAAAACGTCGTAGCGGTGTTGTCATCGCCCCCCCTCCCCCCCTGCTGCTTTGGGTTAACCGAATATTTGATCAAGTCCGATACGATATCGTGTTCGAGGATCATATAAATTTATTGTTATAAATCCATGCTGGATTGACTGGGTGTTACTAAAGAAATTTTTTAATTGATTGAAGTCCATATCGGAACACCATGTCTGCCAAATGTTTCGTAGCGTATGTGTATCAACGCCGTTGAATACAGCAAGAATATTACAGTTATCTCTGATCACTTTTGGTATTTGAGTGTAGCGTTGAGTGACATATATCACGTCGGTGTTTTTATGCCTGCCTCGGGAAAATATTCTTGCTGGTTTTTTTTTTATTGTCTAACATCACATCGTCGTATACGACTAAATTGTTAATGCTCCCATCAAGGTCATCCACGGATGATGCCTCGTCAATATCAATTATAAAATCAATGACGTTCTCACCTTTAATTTCTGATGCATTCTCGTTAAAATTCTGTAACACTTCATAGTATCGTTGATCATCTACGCTAGGAGCAACGAAATACAACTTATCCCACTTCATCCATCTCATTATTAAATTGAGCAACAATTGCGTCTTGCCGGATCCAGATGGCCTGATTATAATTGCGCGGATAGTTTGGTAGCGCTGCATGATACTTAACTGGTTCTCTTGTTTTATATTTATATTTATCAATTATATTCATATCTCTATACATAAATTATGGATCTATATTGTGTGAAGTGTAAAACGCGTACTAGCACAAATGATGTGACGACGATTACAACTAAAAATAACAGATCAGCACTTACTGTTAGATATGCAACATGTGGTATAAAAAAGTTTAGATTTGTTTCTATGAAATCCGGAGATGTTTTAAAAAAAACGAGGCGGTGATATCGCAGCCAAGTTAGTAAAACTCCCTGGAACACCATGGGCAAAATATCCAGGAGAAAAGTACCATCCAGGATATAGCTACTGTGGCCCCGGAACACGATTAGATATCAGACTTGATGATCACAATCAGCCCCGACCTGGCGAGTATCCGATAGACGCCATTGATAAGGCGTGTCATGCTCATGATGTTGCATATAATAAAAGCAGCAATTTGCAATACAGGCATCTCGCAGATGTGAAATTAATTCATGCTTTAAATGCTATTCCTGATAAATCTTTCAAAGAAAAATTGGCTTCGTGGTTGGTAAAATCAGCTATGAAAGGCAAATTGATGATGGGCGCTGGTAATTAATAATATGGAATCTATTTATTATTCTCTAAAAGGATACTGGAGGGGTAACGCTGCAATCAATAAACTTGCCAACGCTGCGAAAGTGAAAAAGGCCACTGCGGCTAATTGGTTATCCAAACAGTCTATATGGCAAATTTATCTACCGCGTCCTAAACAAATCAATTTCTCGCATTTTGATGTTACCTGACCCAATGAAGTTCATCAAGCTGATTTATTGTTTATACCACATGACAACGGTTACAAATTTGCGCTAACCGTAGTTGACGTTGCGATTCGATACAAACAAGCAGAACCGCTAAAAACAAAATCATCACCTGAAGCTGCTTCTGCATTTGAAAAGATTTATCGACGAGGCCCACTACGCTGACCAAATCTGTTACAAGTTGATCCTGGCAAGGAATTTCAAGGCGCTGTTTTATCAGCGATGAAACATCACAATGTCACCATCAGACGGGGTCATACTGCGCTACATCGCGAGCAGGCAATTGTTGAACGATTTAATCGGACTCTTGCTGAGCGGTTATTTGGATATCAATACGCAAAAGAATTCATCCAAGAAAAGCGATCCCGTGAATGGGTCAAAAGGTTACCAGGGGTAGTTGCAGCGCTAAATAACGAGATTACCAGAGCAATCAATATGAAAACTAACAACGCAATAAAAAAAAATGTATATACCACAACCACAGCGGGATAGCGTTTCTCAGCCAATTCTCAGCAATGTCACCGTGAGATATTTATATGAACCAGGAGAACTCGAAGCTGGTAAAAAAGGGCTACTGATTCTATTTGGAGTGTCACTACGCATAGCATATCTACTATAACACGATCAACTGGTAGACCTCCAATCTATAAATTGGATTCAACTGCCCCTCAGCGTTGTTTTACAAGCGAACAACTACAAGTGATTCCTGACGATACTCAATTGCCACCGCATGGTCTTAGTTTATTTATTCGCCGTACTCTAGACACTGCAAGATAGACTAAATTTGACCACTCAATGCGATTATCAACTATCTAAACAATTGTATCCGTGATGGTTAATCCCTGCGAGGAATGTATCATCGTTACATAACCCAGTGTCCATGGCGATTTATCAGCACGCAATGCGTCTTCGACAGCACTGATATCAACCAGCACAATATCATTTAACACTAGTGTTTGTCTTTCGTTTTGTCCTGGAATTTCAACTTCAATATTCTGTCGCCGTGTATCATAGGGTCTATAACACAGCGGCACTGGGCGCGTTGGGAATTTTTCTTTGTGAAGCTTAAACAACTTTTTCTGAAGTGTGTCTCTGACGATCTTTCTACTTGCCACTGCAAAATCATTGGGTCTCCACGCTTCCCAAAATTCATCCATGGGAGTTTCAGGAATTATTTCTCTGATTATTTCACATTGGATTATATCCGGTTGTAATCTAATTAATTTTTTGCCCTCACGTAATTGTTCATCAAGTGCTCTATAGTCAGTCTTGATTTCTTCATAATAGTCAACAAACCCTTTTAACCAATCATGTGGACCCACGCCGACAAATGGTGGTGGTTTGCCATGATCTCCACACATTATCACCGCTGTATTCTTTTGCAGCAACCAATCAAGAAACATTTTTAATACATCTACTGAAACGGTACATATCTCATCCCAAATAATAATCGCAGGGATGAATTTTTCACCCATTCGTTCAGGGATCCGTTTGTCGCCGTTGTATCGAAAAAAACTATGATAAGTGCAAGCGTCCACGTTTCGTTGTTTTATCTCTCGCGCTAGTCTATGGGTCGGTGTCAGCACAATCATATTTGCTCGACCTTGATATAATTCAATCGCCCGAGTCTTTTTTCCTGACCCGCCACAACCGTTTAAATAAACTGTTTTATATCTACAAATTGGATCTGATATCGGTGGTGCATTAGAACACTCTGATAAATTATCACCGTGTAAGTAATTACTTTTAATTTTAATGTCTGCTGATTCAGAATACTCATGCAGCATTTCTTTTTTAATTCTCCATGATCCCCAGATTTCATCTGAATTAGTGAATTCAGCAACTGCGCAACTGTACTTGCTGTTAATGTAAAATGAATCAACGGCAACTCTAACCGCAGTGTCAGGAAATCTATTTATCATTGAAAATAAATTAATACAAGCATAACCCAACATCGACGACCTCAAATGTGTATACGGGGATCTGTAACCGTCGCTATAAGTAACAACCGTACCCAATTTTGTTCCATTGGACAAAAAAGCATCTTTACGATCCACATATATGTTTTTGGATACTGCATCCGCGATTATCCATAATCAGCCGTGAACAATATCGTTTATAGTCGCATTTTTTTCCTCCCTGAGTGAATTTTCCGATTATTCTTCTGCCGAGATCTTTTGCTTCAATGTTTCGTTGATCAAATACCGGTTTGGACCACTCAATGATATATTCTTCGTCGGCATCAATATGTTTTCTGGATTCGTCAATTATACTATCAAGACGTTCCGGTGTTGGTAACCAGACATTGATTTGTTTCCGATATGATATAATTGCTTCACTGACCGTCAGCGAAATTAACATTTTTGTATCAATCATGAATCGTAATAAGGCTATTGGCAGCCACTTCTTTTCAGACATGTGTCTACCAATCCAAATATAACAACAGCGATGAAGTCCTGCTGCGAACTCAAATGATACTACACGATCGAATCCAGTTAAATCAAAATCAGGCAGCGGCCCATTAATTGCAAAACGAGTCATTTCATGTACGGGGTGTCCAAATCGTTTATAATACTCAGTACACTCTCCATAACCAAGAAAACTCGCTGGATAACAAGCAACCATATCAACTGAAATGATATTATCACTGTCGTATTTGTTATTCCATAAACCGCCATGATTAAATTCTAAACAACTAGCCTCAATGTCTGGCAAGAATTCTACGCGTGTTGGTTTCCATGCGTTTTTGATTCTTGCAAAATGAGCTGCAACCGACGGGATTGTAAAACAGTTTGTCAATAATTGTTCGTCGTAGATAATTTCATCATTGTTGTTGCCTTCGCCACATGTTAAAAACCCACTAGCTGTTTTTTTTTTCATTTTGTTGTGAAATGCTTCAGTGCGGTATAATTCACCGTTTGGTCTTACAAATTGGTCAAAGGTATCCGTGTCATTTTCAGTGCTGCGAAGTAACCACACCGACACGGGGTCGTTTTTACTCAAATGTGCAATAGCATCTAATAGTTTCTCTTCAACGAGTAAATCATCCCTGGAGAATTCTTCTCGTAAGAATTCGTCAGGTATATACTTTTTTGTTCTGTTTCGTGGAAATATTGTGACCGCGGGCGTCCATGCGTGTTCGTTATGATCAATAATTTTGATAGGAGCTCCCATTGATTTATATTTTGATTCGTATAAAACTTCTCCGGTTATCGTTGTAACGGTTATTGGAAATCTCAGCGACGTTTCAAATTTTGCTATATCGCTAATAGTTGCTCTGCGGTCTTTCACCGTTAACTCCCATTGAGCTATTTTGCTACGCCATAGATCGGTAAGTTTGTTCCCTCGGGATGCATTTGTAAAATATTCTGTTATTCGTGCTGCTACACAATTTAGCGATGAAGTCGCCGGCGATGACTGTTTCATTGGTTTAAGATTTCCTATATCGGGTTTTTCATTTAACGGATATATCCCATACACAACTGCTGTTTCAGGATATGCTCGTTCATAGTATGGTTTGTCAATTCCAGTTAACAGACCCGCCTGATTCTACACGGATAATGAATTTCACTCTAAAAAAAATACTTTTTGTTGCCAAGTTGTGATAACATCATGGCTGCGTTGCTGTCGTTCATGGTGGCATCAACAACGCCATCAATTTGAAATGTTGACCAGCTATGAGATGCACCGTCGTGTTTGAATTCATTAATAAAATCGCGTTTTTTATTTATCAGGGCTCTATCCGTTATTGCCCGTTTTGGCACTTCTTTGAGGGTTCTATCAAGATTAAATTTAACGTCTTTATAATGCTTAACTGCTGATAATCTCTCGAATTCATCATTCATATAATTAAAACAAGTATTTAAATAGAAAAATATAGTATAATGAATCACTGCAAGTGGCTTATGATTGGATCAACAACCCCGTGTTACAAATCATGCAGAAGCGAATTCTGTGGGTATCATTTACAAAGCTCTCGGCGAGGAAGTTTTGGCCCTACCCCTTGTCTGGTTTGCCATATTGGCGTTCGTGGGAAATCACAATTATGTATCAATTGTGGCGGCAAACGATACAGAGAACTAAAACGCTACTATAACAAACGAATCAACGACCCGTTCAATGACAAAGTCATCAAAACCCCTCAAGACTACATTGATAGACTTATAATTAAAGCAAATAATAAATTAGACAAATAGTATTATTATACAAATGAGCCAAGATTTCAGACCTCACCCAGTGCTTGTTTATTATGAAGCATCCCGTGATGGCGTTGTGAGATACTGTATTCTGAAAAAGCAGCTTGGATTGGTAAATAATAGAGGGTATTTGAGATTTACTGTTGGGAAGAAGAAATATCTTAATCACAGAATAATCTATGAATGTTTTTATGTATTGATCAAAGATGAATCTGTTATTGATCATATCAATAATAACAAGGCCGATAATTCTCTTTCGAATCTCCATGCTATCTCACCGAGTCAGAATATATCAAAAAGGGCATAAATTGGTACTTTTAAATCAGTTGGAAAGAGACCCGTAAAATCATTTGATACATCAACTAACGAGGAGAAAATATTTCAGTCGATGAATGAAGCCAGTAGATATTTTGACATTTGTGGGCCTTCAGTACAAAGAGTTGCAGAAGGAATTAAAAAATCACTCTGTCAAAGAAAAATAGCCATAAAATAAAATTCGTATACATCTGAAACGATTCAAGGGAGATAAATCCTGTATGGATAGGTCCGCCTACCCCGCATAACACTCTACTCACTAAATTCCCTTGTATTATGACCGTCAAAGGTATCTGTGTCGTCTGCTATTCTCACCTGTAGAGAGAGAGGTATAATTTACGCGGGCGCGCACACATGACTGTAATGGAGTAATACACTTGATTGTGAGTTTCGGTAGAGTTGAATAAATACAACTTTTAACAATTCTAAAACTTTCTATTGTCGCTTGGCTAAAACTGCATCATTTTAAACAGTTGTATTTATTTAAACCCTTAGACGATCTACATTCAGCTATTATACACTTTCAGTACAAACGTTCTTTATAATCCAACGCGTTACCTATGTTCGCTCAGCCGGAACGAGCATGAAACACTAGTGTTTTCCATTCATTGAAGTAGGTAGGCGTGGTTAAAATCACTATGTGAGAGTTGCAGTTATAAATTCCTCTTTGTATATACAGCTCTTGTGGCCTAATCGGTAACGCATTTTGTCTAGAGGATTAGAACAGGGAGAATACACGCTGTTATCTAACAAACTGTATTATTTTGTTTAGTGTTTTATTTAAATATTTTGTCTCATTTAAATGTTGTAAAACAGCATTAATAAGTAATTCAAGGAAATAAAATAATACACCCATGAATCAACGGTTGCTGTGTTAGTCACCTTATATACGTTATGACTCGTAATAGGCTTAGTGCTTTTGAAAGTCAATTCGACCGATCAAAACCAACCAACGCCTTTGACCCGGGCGTGTGGTTGTCTTTTGTCAATCATGCAACAAAGTTAATTTAATTCTGTTGCTTTTGATTGGTTGGATTGGCCGTAAATTCCGCCCCGTCGTTTCATGTTTGTGCTGTCTTGTGTTATCCCACATCATGACATCACAAATTCCATCATCGTTTCATTGTAAATATCCATTCTTAATTAAGTTAATTAAGTATATGTTATGCCTAAAATCTGCCACAACACTCGAGTGGAGATATATACGGCATTGTGACGTCCCACATCATTACATCGCAAATTCCATCATCGTTTCATTGAATATAATCAATCCTTAATTAAGTTAATTAAGTATATGTTATGCCTAAAATCTGCCACAACACTCGAGTGGAGATATATAAGGCATTGTGCCGTCCCACATCATTACATCACAAATTCCATCATCATTTCAATGTAAATATCCATCCTTAATTACACTAATTAAATATATGTTGTGACGTCACCCCAAGCATATCTTCTGGGCGGTCTAAGATGACGTTTGTCACCTTAGGCCTCCCTTCCGGAGATGTATGTTTCGGGTCCCTTTGGGCTTACTTGGATGTGAAGGCAACCAAGGAGTTCCAAAGATGTGTTGTGGTATATGTAACCACTGGGTCTCTGACATCATAGGGCGCTAGCGAGATTGCCAAATGGGGTTTTCATGTATGTGCTGTCCTTAATTAAGTTAATTAAGTACATGTAGTGATGTCCCCCAAGCATATCTTCTGGGCGGTCTAAGATGACGTTTGTCACCTTAGGCCTCCCTTCCGGAGATGTATGTTTCGGGCCCCCCTGGGCTTACATGGATGCGAAGGCACCCAAGGAGTTCCAAGATGCGTGTTGTGCTGTCCTTAATTAAGTTAATTAAGTTAATAAAGTAACCTCTGGGTCTCTCTGACGTCATAGGGCACCTGCGAGATTGCCAAATGAGTGTTATTTTTTTTTTAATAATTAGAGGCAAAATTTATTATATAAATAATGGATATCAAAGATTTAAATGCTATAATTGCTGAAATTTCAAACTTGACAAATCGAGGAATGGTATTATCTAAAGATTTCGACTGCGACAGGATTACCTCGGAATATGAAGACATTGAGTATCAGTCTAGTAAGGGTCGTTATGTTTTACATAAGATGTACAGGATCGTGAAAGGAATTCAAAAGTCCATCAATGCTTGTTTGTACGGTAACGACATTTATGTGTTTATAACGCTATTTAGAACCGTTGACGCAATACGTCAAAAGCTCGGCCAAGAGTATCAAAAACGAACTGAAATTAGTTCTAAGGTTCGTGATCTTAGAAAAATATTAAACGAGGAAAAACCAGTGTCCTAACCACGTGAGCGTTACTATAAAAAATAGACTTACAGTAAAAAATTTTTAGTGTTTTTTGTAACACTTTATACACTTGTTACATAGGATTTTCTCCTGAAAGAATACTCAGCAGTTTGGGCTTGCTCATGCAGTTATGTGCGTACTGGATGATCTGGTTGTGGTAGCAAGTAATCACCGCGACGCCTCCATTTTCACGTAGTTGTTGTTGCCGCGTCGTTAACAAAAATCGTTCATCGCCGCTCTCAGATATTACAATTTTGAAACCCCCAGCGATGTAATTTCTGAAACATTCGCGGATAGCGTCGTACAGTTTAACCTTGTCGGAGATGGATACGTTAGCTTGATAGTACATTATTTAATAACTCAGCTTTTAATTGTGATAGTTTCACATTTGAAAACTCAGTTCACAAACAATATATGGTAGGTGAATCGCTTACAACTAAATTAGCCCGAGAGCGGCTAGCAGCAATTAAAAAGTTTATACCGGTTCGAGACAGACTTCGCGAAAAACTTCAGCAGTGACAACAAATGCAAACTGACTTTTCTGTGTCAAGCGAACAACTGTTTACTCCGATAACAAGTGCGACCAAAGATATGAAAAAGTTAACTGAAGCAGCGATATACGGAGATATTCCTGAAAAAGAACGAGCAGAGAAGGTGCCGCTGCTTGATACGCTTGAAAAGATAGCAGCAGAGACCGGACAAACACGCGCAGGGATACAACAGCTATCCAATGATATAAAAACTCATCGCGAATATGAGCGATTAGCTGATATTGATGATTCTGCGCCTGATCCACAACCTGTTGATGTCACCCCAAGAGGTGTTCCCTTTATAGACTTACTCACCGAAGGAGCTATAACAGAAATCAAACGATTTAAATTAATAAAACTCGAACATTATAAGATTTTTGGTAATTTTACCGTCCAAAGCTTTCATTCCAGAAAGGACTTTTTAAAAGACGAGTATAAAAACAGTAAAATAGGACAAGATGAATGGGCTGATTGGTTGTATAAAGCGAATAAGGGGATTTGCCGTGTAAATAGACGAGAATTGGGATATAGAGAATTTAGAAAGGGAATTGATGAGTATACTAAAACTGGTACAACTAAAAAAAGTTACTGCTAGGGGATATTCGATTGGAAATCCTTTAGATTTCAACGCAACCGTGACATGTCCTGGTAATATTCTCATTTATATATCACGGTTAGAAGTACTTATAAGTGGAAAGCGAGCCGGAAACAACTCCGTCGAGATAATTAATGAAGCAGCTGATATCTGTAGACGATTATTTGCCGGCGGTATCATAGACATTGATGTATATTGAGAACTCATTGCTCAATTAGTTGAAAATCACAGAGATGCCCATGGTTATTACAGCGATTGATCGATAGCGCTTACTCAAAGAGTTTCAATCGAAGGTGGCTACGCAATTCACTATGCTAGCGTTTCAATGGAAACTGAGTTTCACAATTGAAAAACTACTAGTTTTATAACAAGATTATCATACACTACAACCATGATAAACCCGTAAGCGTCTACGTGGTGAACTCACGATTGCCTGTTTATAGAGTATATTACGGAGATGGTTTCGGCAATACCATCGCGGGGTTATTTACAAGAATAGCCCCCAAGGTGGCGCCGTTAGCTAAACAATTATCAATGAAAGCCATTGATGTTATTCGTGATAAGGGAATCGGCGCTGTTCGAAATCTTGCTGGAATGGCATTTTCTGCAGCAAAGGATCAAATAATATCATTCGTGCGAAAGAAACCAACAGCGACGAAGTCGGTGGTGAAACCAACAGTGCTGCCGTCTACGGCAGTGATGACTGCAAGTGTCAGCAAAGCAATAAATAGCGCAGTGGAACAAAAAATAGCGTCGTTGGCTGCTTCGGTGACTCCGTCACCATTGACGGATTCGCCGGTAACAGATAGCGCTATCATGAACGCGATAGCAGGAAGTGGTTTGAAACGAAAACAAAAATGACGATGATTACAAAGAGTTTCACAATTGAAAACACTAGTATGTTAATAAAATGTTTAAATGACAAGTTGATACAGCTTTCGATATAGGAGCCCCAGTACCCAAGGACGATTCAGTTCGGAATTATCAATACTATTCCTATCATGCAATACAACCCGACCTACGATCGCGAATTGAACTTCAAGTTCAAGATACCAGTAAATACTTTTTGCCATGTGAAGCATTTATTGAAATTGAGGGAAAACTCGTAACAAATGTTGCAGCTGATACCCCATATGCAGATGACCCAAATATCCGAGTTGGGTTCGTCAACAACGGCATCATGGCGTTATTTGAAAGTGCAAGTAATCGGGCTAGCAAGATACTCCGATGATTATACAATTTCGACTGGTCAATCTATGATGTTTGCAAAGGATACCTCTGATCACCCCGATCACCTTCAATATATTAAATTGTTAACACCGCAAGTCACTTCAGTTGTTAATCAACAAGAAGCAGCTAATCCAGAACGTCGAGCCAGACCAGGCGCTGATTTTGACAATATAAAAGGCGTTAATGGTAATTTCAATCTAGGGTTTACAACACGAAAAGGAGCATTGCATGGACAGCATGTCATGTGCGATTCCACTCCATCACATATTTGGATTCTGCAGAAATGTCAGAAAAGTCATCTATGGAGCTAAACACACAATCGCGTTAGTGCGAAAAGGCCACGACAATAATGCAATTTGGCGTGCTAATGGCGTCGATGATGGTAAAGTTGTTTTAACTAAATTAGCATTGTGGATGCCAGTAATGACCCCATCAATTACCATAGAGTAGCGGCTACTTTCATTTATGGACACAGGCGGCAAATCATTGCTAAGTTGGCTAACAGTAACAACTGATGCCAAGGAGGATAATGTCAATGATACATTTACATGGCACTTAGCAGCCAAACAAGGCGTTTCAGCCCCACGTCATATATTTGTAGCGGTGCAGAATAGGGAACGATTAGATCGTCAACTATCCAGCCATATGATATTTGATCGATTAGGAGTCAAGGAGGTTTCGCTAAGAATAAACGGACAACAAGAACCATCCGAGGATATACAACTTGATTACGACAACAACCATATAGCAGGTGTGTATCATCGCATGATGTCATTTATGGGTCGTGATCAAAATATTGATACTGGTTTACAAATATCGCAAATTGATTTTAAGAACCTATATCCGATTTATTACTTTTCGCTGGAACATCTTGATTTAACAAGGCAATCCGTCAATGACATACATTTTCGATCTCGTATAGCCCCAGGTGGTGTTAATTATAAAGCGGTTGCTGTCATTCTCAGTGACAAATCAATGCTTCTTGAAGGTGTTGGTGGACGAATGAGAATCGTTGATGCACCAGTGGAAAATATGTAACCGATTCACAATTAGATCAATTGAAAGCGTAAGTGCTTTTTACAATAAAATGCCATATAGTGTTGTTACTGTCAAGCTGACTGATGGTCGGGTCAAGAAATTGCGATCAAAATCCGCTAAAGAATGTGGAACAACAATAACGTTAAAACCAGCGCACATGTCTGGCGGTACACATAAAATATCACTGACTGATCGTCAAATAAGACATTTCAATGAGGCGCTAAAGAAACAGCGAGGGGTTAAAATTGTATTTTCAAAGGCTGCAGTCGCCAACATGATAAAATCAGTTGGTATATTTCCATTGTTAGCCGAAATACCAGCATTGATTGCCGCGGCTGCCCCAGCGGTGGCGAAAGCGGCTGCGTTGGGAGCCTTTGGGACCGCGGCAGGGATGGCACTAAAAAAGGCAACTGGGAAAGGATATAAATAAAAGGGAAAGGGGTTGTACATACCAAGAACCCCACATTCATGGTACAAAGGAAGCGGCTTAAGAATACCAGGAACGGTATATTAGTTGAAAACCCAACTATTCCCATGTCCAATTTTGATTTAATGGATGCTGTTAAAAAACTAGCGATAAAAAACTTCAGAGGGGTTTTTATGAGAGATCAATTACCGAAACAACCTAAACGCGTTGAAACCGGTATCATCAACCTTGATAACAGTAACGGATCGGGAACTCACTGGGTTGCATACGCTATTGATCCGCGTGGGATTGTTTATTTTCATTCATATGGGTTATCTCCGCCAAGCGAGTTTATGCGGTATATAAATTCTTCGATGAAACTCAAAGAGTTTCCGATTTTTTATTCCACGCTGCTAACACAACAATTAAATGATCCACCGATATGCGGCCGTGAAGTATTAAATGTCCTCGCGGAGATTTCATCGTCATAGAAACCACCTCATCTGGTTGTAAATGAATACACGAGTGGGAAATTACAAAGGTAATTTTAGAGAATCAATAAATTGAAAATACTAGAGTCTTTATAATAATGATTGATATTTGGGGACGATCTCTGTCAATATCGGAACTCACCGCGGAAACATCTGCGGGTTCTATCTAGGATGTAAAACAATAATTGAAGATGAAATCGCTGAGACGTTAAATTTAACAAGTGTTGACCCGAACGAAATAGTTGTATTTCAAGATCGCCAGGGTAAATTGAAAAGCAGTAATATATCCGCGGATGACATTTTGATACGGCAGCGCGACGTCGCTGAAAACTCTATTGCGCTGTATTCCAGCGGTGGACTACTTAAACCAGGCGCACTTGTGTCTACGATCACCGACGCGATTGCCGCCCACGGCCGTGATCTGGATGATTATATACAAGGCTATAATACTTTTCGCAAAAATATCGTACATAAAATCTTTGGAACCCTGCTTATGGTTGGCATGACTCTCGCTGAAATTAAAAACCTTCTATCTCCATTCTTTTTTAACAAGGAGGCGGGGAGGATGATGAATGAAAATGAAATCGAGGCAAATTATCTCGATGTTTACACGGATATTTCTAAAATAATAGAAAATCTTGAAAAGGTACAAAAACCCACTAACGACGTCGTTGGTAAGTTTCGTGGAACCTCACTTGTGGCAGGCATGACCCTCGCTGAAATTAGCGATTTTATTGGCAAGCATACTCTCAATGCCTACGTCGTTAATAATTTCTTTGGTGTTCCGGCTACATCTACGATGACTCTCAAAGATATTAATATGTTTATGGTGAGACAAACAACACTTAATACCATCGTGGATAAATTTTTGGGGAGAACACCTGTGCCTGAAACCACATCTCTGACAGGCCCGACCCTCGCTGAAGTTAAAAAAGCTATTGACAAACAAAAGCCCACCAGCGAAATTGTTAATGAGTTCTTTGGGGGTATGGCCCCCAAGATATCACGGCAAAATTGTATCACATCGACCTGTATCTTAAAGACCAAGCACAGCTTAAAATCAGATACCTTCTGACTTCATTCTTTTCTTGCAAGAAGGCGAGGGGGAAAACAGTAGATCCTACCAGAATCACGGCAAATTATCTCGATATTTACGACGATATATTTAGATTAAAAGAAAAATTTGAAAAGGTAAAAATTCCACATCCAGACATAGGCGTGAAAAATATCGTGTATACGGTCGATCATGGAACCATGGATTGGACAAGAGACGTTTATACTACATTGTCCATCATTCTCTGGGGAGGCGGGAGGCGGGGAGCGATGTTATCTTCAGGCCAAAGTGGACCGATGGTATCTACAGGCTAACGTGGATCTCTATCCATCAATTTAATATAATCGCGGACGGTAAAAGCTACTCTGGTGGCACCGCGACTTTAATTATGAAGGGTCGCGAACAAAACTTTAATGTCGTCGCGGTTGATAGATCCACCATTAGATCAAAAATAACTTGGTGTTTAGAATTTTTAGATGATTTATCCGGCTGAAGCTACCATACCTACGACATCCCAACCCATCTACTCACCTAACACCCACCCTGGCCCCTTAACGATGGCGAATACATGAAAACACTAGCGGGTTTAAAATAGTAATGACATCGATGAAATCAATTGAACCGATAATAGTCCCAGAGGTATCACAATTGCATCGATATCGATATGATGCCGTGAAAGAATTTTCCGCAAGCATGAAATCACTTTCTGAGCGTTATCGTGAAAAAATGAAAAAATACCAACGCAGCGTAGCAATCATCGACATCACCGTGTACTCGGTGTCAGGTGTGATGGCCAGCGCTGGGTTTTTTGTCGACGGTGACCATGATGGCTCCGATTGCAGTTCCAATCGCTATCTCCGCGGCAACAACAATCGCGGCAGTCGCCACCGCGATAACTAAAATGTTATCATCGTGTTCTCAGAAAAAACTCGCCGATTATACAGCTCGGTACCGGGTGGTATTTGACGCGTACTCAAAATTATCCGAGTTGATCTCGCTGTCGATAGATAATTCGTTCATATCCGATGTTGAATTTTCCACGATGACCCAGTTGTATAACTCCGCGATGTTGAAATTGGAAATTGAAGACAGCGTTAACAATAATGTCACTCTAACTGCTTCAACGAATCGCGGAGAATACCACTCTGATACGAACAAGCATGATATCAATAACATCAACAAACCCCGAATTTAGTGTGAACTTCCCTTCTCAGATTCCAGTGCGCGAGATCGCGCTGGCAAAATTACGAGTATATCATAGCTGGCCCAATATCAGATCGGTTGCATTTGGCGGTCAGCAACCGAATAACACACTGGTGTTCTCGTATAAGAATAAACCCGCTTGCACCCCAGACTGGAACGTTATTTCGTTAAAAACTGGGTCGTACCAAATTGAGCAAATCGATGCTGAAATTCAGCGTAGAATAAAATCAATCACGGAAAAAGAATCAAAAATAGCTATTAAAGTTCATGAACCGACGCTCTCGTCATCGATTGAAATAAGCACAGAGGGATACATTGTAGATATCTATAACAGCTCGTTAAGGATAGTGTTATGATGGCCTGAAAAACCACCTGGAGCTACCGTCGACTTAACCACGGACGTACAATCATATCATGAAATCAATCCCATGTATCGAGATAATTTATTTGATATTAAAATGGTAAAAATCGCCGATATATTTATATTTACCAACAAAAACACGTTGCAATGCGATTTTATCATTAAAAGAACAGCTGACTCATCTGTTACTATTTCATTTACGCTAACTGACATCACTGGTTATTTTAATGAAATTAATCAATTACATGAAACACAACTAGAACAACTAAGGCAAACAAAATCGCAAAAACACGTTGAAATATTAAATCAGCTTGTATCTAACATGGAATATATTAATGAACTAATTATTCAAACAATAACCAATGACAACAGCGACAATAAACAACGATTCCTAACCGGTTGCAATATCACAGAAGCCGATCTGCGTAATTTCATGTTCCCCGGATACAACGCGGAGGAACTAAAAGAATCTGTTAGGAATGTTATCAAGGTATTACAAGTACAAGATTCAACTATCCTCAAGTATAATAATGACCCAGATGGCGGCGGTAAGCATATTGCTCAGCATAATGTAAATATTGCGACGGTGATTGCGCTCAATTTGGTATGTGATGCAATTGAAGGAAGCTATCAAATTAATCTAGAGCAATCAAATCAAGCTCAGCAGGGATATATTCTTTATTCATTTGCGCCAACAGCTCTTCCAGGATTCCTAATTATTGAAAACCCAATTAATCCCGTCTACATGCGATGCCATAATAATTCGCTAACGAGAATTAATTTCCGACTCACTGACCAGTCCAATAATCTAATTGATCTATAAGATGAGGTGTTTGCGATTAGTTTGTTTGTGAAATCATAATGATTTTCGTCCTCGATTACGATATCGTATCGGACTTGATCAAATATTTGATCGAAATCGTAAAACCCATAGCAGCGGGGGGGAGGGGGGGGGGGGTAGGGGGGCGATGACAACACCGCTGCGACGTTTAACGGTTAAGCAACGAAAACACGAATAGAGTATCACCCGCGCAATTTCAGGTTTTGAGCAAGAAATCAATAAGTCTCCGTATACCAAATGGAGACTTTCTTTTTTTTGTTGGTTAAAACATGACATTCGTATTAAGGCTCTATTTTCCGTTTTGAGGGCGTAAAGTGATTTTGTCGGAAAAAGTTGTCGGATTCGCCCCCCTGCTGCTGTAGTTGATTCCAGCCTTACTATGCCATTTAGTTTAATGTTCAAATTTGTTGAAAAAATCATGCATCATAACAAAATGTGTCATACTAAATACACTATTTTACAGTAATTTAAAAACAAAACAATGAATGAGCAGTTTTCATTTGGTGAAGGGATGAGCTTCCAGATAACTGAAAACATTATGCTAGTATTTACATGATAGTCCTGCAGAACAATGCAGCCTCCTGTGCTGGCTTCACCTTTAATGATAATTTGGCAGTGCTGGTGGCACCTTGTCACTCATGCTGTCAAGAACATATAGCAAGTAAAGTTCAAGGTGGGTGGAACCCCAGTTGGCCTCACCCCTCTATATCATGCATCAAAGCTGCTAATTGTAATATCTCCAAAAAAGACCACTTGTGAGTAATAAAAAAAGAACAAGGATACCTTGGTTGATAATCGTTAAAATTTTGGGGGAAAGAAAATTAAATATTACATGGATCCCATAATATGTAAACCCGACTGACTTGCCAGAAACAAATCCAAAAGGATCAGGCACGGGACCTGGCCCAGTGTTTACATTCTGACAGACACTACGGCCGTTTACAAAAACAAAGGAACAGGTACAGGATCTGGCCTGTTATCTCCTTTTGTGCGCAGATACAACTGAGATCTAAAAGTAGGATTAGCCAACACAAGTTATCGTTTAATATGTATGCGTTATTTTATTAAATGCATTGAGAAGAGCTCCCCGAAGTGGCATATAGGGGCCACTGTATTTAGACATCCTTTCTATGTGACAGCACATATTTTTGTGGTTTTAACGGACTGCTTCATTTATATGGTTATCTATTGCCGCGACCAAAACTTGATGTAACGTTGCCGGGAATCTAGACATGAGCTGACAAAGAAAAACATATTAAACGCAGTATTTCCTATATAAAGGAATAGCATGCATCATATTGGGTGCAATTACCTCTGGCATTCTATCGGCGTTTATACCGTTGTCCCATATAAGTAGAATTACAATGTTGGACTTTCTTAATCGCCCATCGTTCATATCATGCACAAGGGCTCGCCATCTGTACGCCCTCCAACCCCTTTCTTGTTTACATTGCAGACTTCAGCTATGTTGCAAGACTGAATGATTCATTGATCCGTCCCGAACATCAAATACCAATCTATACATTTAAAAAGAAAATTAAACATAATAAATTTATTTGTCGTCTTTCTGAGAGAGAAAAAGATGGCTCGGTACAAAATAAAAATCTACTCACCTTCACTTTTCCGGAGTGCGAGCAAGAAAATAATCCTTACAATTATCAGGAATAATAGTGCAAAAGAACAGGAACAAGTAAAGAGATAGAAAGAAAGAAAGAAGAAAATTGTATTTAAAAAAGACTATATGCAACCCGTATCTCGAAGAATTCTGTTGCAAGTAACACTAAAAATGATGGCCCAGATATTCATGCTCCACAAACTAGATTCCATTTTCTATTCTTCTCGCTTATGTAGGCATTAGAATGTTTTGTTAGTACTTACAACATCCAAAGTTCTGATCACTACAAATACACCTAAAGAAAAATCATCTATAAGACCTGTCATTGTTATTTGAAGTTCTTAAAATAAATCGTTCCTTTGACCTTAGATAGTTAATCAGCCATCATGACCACATTATAAGATTCGTCGTCATCTGGTTGACAAAAATTCCAAAATGCTCAAAATAGTTGCTACTTCTACTTCGAGGTAGATGGGGTTTATCCGTACTGGTCTGATAGATCTATTGTTGAATGTCACTGCACCTTTGTTAGGCGCAATCGTGATGACCTTTTGATGACGTGAACATCAATAGGCCTTTCTTAGAAGAAATCACACTTGCACATATGGCTCTTAAAAAAAGGAAGGACATTAAGTTTATTTCCTTACAAACACTGGAGGAAAATACAAGCATCACTGCACTCACCTTCAAAAAATGCCCAATTTTTATATTTTATTGTGAACCCTTTTTCATATGAAACATTGCGCAATCTTTTCAAACTTAAAAGTGTGCATGCCTTATGACATCCAACAAGTACACTACTGCTGGGCGGCCTGATGAATGACGATCAACAAATGGGGGACCTAATCGTAGTTGTACATGAGTGTTGGGGACTGAATCGTAGTTGTGCATGAGCATTGGTGACCGAATCATAGTTGTGCATTAGCATTTGGGTGATGGAATGTAAATATTCAAACATTGTTGTTGTAGCAAGAAAGATGTGTATTTACATAACACTGAACACACTAAAATAATGTATAAAATTTGAGTCAGAAAAGATTTTTCATACATTTCTTTAAAAACATAATAAACTGAAGAAAAGTATGAGCCATAAAAATTAAATAGTCATAGAAAAATGTGACTTTAAAGATCTCAATTGTTTTAGATCACCTGGAATTTAAGGCTACAACATTAATGCACCAATGCAATTTGTTATGTATTATGATGATCGCTTTTGATAGACAATTTCTTTTGTGGAAGTGTGACCTCTCCATTTAAGGGTTGTTGTATGTTTTTGGTATAGCTTAAAGGGCAGAATAAACTAGTACACTTTTAGGAAACAAGTTCAGATAATAGGAAAGGTAATAGGGATTAAATTAAAGATGTTGTTTTCTTCAGCAAACACATTTTATTCTAAGACAGAAATTACGTACATTTTAAATTGTTTTTTCCCATCCATATTCTAGCAGACTTTTCCAGTTCCAATTAATTGTTCATATTACTGACAAATATTTGAATATGTGTTATATTGACTCTCTGAACAAATATACAGGAATGGCTCTATTTCATGAAAAGAAAGGCCTGACTTCTTTCCACCAATTCATCGTTAAATGTTAGCTTTTTAGTGCCACTCTGAAGAGAGAGCTGACCATTTTATTTTCTTTCTACTTCTTCCTCATCGTCTTCATGAATATTGGTATGTCACAGTGTTACTGCGGAACTAACAATCTCATTCTCCACTACAGATGGGTTTTTTATAAAGTGATTTGTAAGTTACGTTTTGTATTTAAACTGTAGTGGGGCATTCATCTGCCATGAACACATTTCTAGTTATTATCTTTTCTATCATTGCATAATATATCTGATACTTACATATATAACTTTAAATGATTGCATATTTAAAAATCTAAACATATACCATAAGTATTATTTCAAACCATGCATATCAAAGTTGGCAGTACTATAGTAGACCACATTTACTGGTTCAGTTAAAATATTGAGGAGATTTTGTCTCCTGCTATGTGGTAAAGTTCCGTTTGCTCTGGAAATGGTATTGGAAACTGACCTTACACGAAATGATAGAAGGCTCTGGCTGCTAAATCAGATGACATGACGACCTGCTAACCTCTGACATACACGCAGTATTTGGCAAAGAAATAATTTCAGCTTAAGTGATATGTTCATTGAAAATGATTTTTTATTATTCTTAAAATGTTAAATTTTAAAGAGGCATAAATTACACTGCAGTAGACAATATTTATATTTGTAGTTTAAGTTCCTACAATAATAATAAAAGTGTGTTATTTAATTAAATAATAAAAATCAGACAATCGGGATATTGACAGTCAGAATTGTAAAGGTTCCGTTGCCTTTTTTCATCCTTATTGATCAAGAAGTCAATAAATCATTGCAAAAATTGTAAATACTTATCATAGTCAATTAATTATTGCCACAAGCAGCAGTTCAAAAAAATGGGTGGACTTAAGCAATGTCTGTAGGTGTGTCTAATTTACCATCAGTGACTGGTTGATTGATCAGCATGATTAACAAGGTTTCATAGATCAATTTATTTTGTATGATTTATATATATATAAAATTCCATGTTGCATAATTTGCTTTTTTCTATTTTTTGGGAAATTTGAAAGACAAATCTGGTGAGTATTTGAGCAATTTTTAGATGGATTATTCTGGACTATATATTGATGGTTCATTTATAGTTTCTGATCAATACCATTAGATTAGTGTACTTAAATTATACATACTCTTTATTGTCAAAAAATGTTTAAACCACTTTTATGATACTGGTGGCTGCAGTTTGTTAGAGTTTTAGTTCAAGTTTCTGATTGCATTCATTCACATTCCATTTATAGATTGTCATCATTCTTATCATAATGCTTATGAAACAAAGGAAGTTCATTTTGCACATAGATGCTCTCCATACAACCTTGGTGTCAAGGTCACAGTCATCGAAAATTTGCATTTTGGTTTTGGTTAAAGGTTTCTTTTTATTTTGCTTATATTTTCCAAACCCATGAATGGTTGTTGTTGTTGTAGTGTTTATACCTTTTTCAATCACACAATATGCTATACATGGCAGCCAGTATTAATGGTGCAGAAATAACCCGGCAAAACCCATTGTAGGAGCCACAGACCAACGAGAAGCTGCTGGCAAACATTCTCACATACCCAAATTGGCCGAAATTTAGTCTTGAAGCCACGCAGACAGATAAGATCGTATTGATTCGTAATCATAGTGTTTTGGACCACTCGGCCACGCGGAGCCCCAAACTCTAGAATGTCGGTATAATTTTTTATTGAAGTTATTAACGATAAATTGTTTTTGAATCTAAGACAGTTCATTCTGTGGGATGGTCACTTGCCCTTTTAATCTTTAGGTCAAGGACACAATCATACAAAATTTGGCATTAGAGTTTGGGTTTTGGCAATGATCTTTTCATTTGCATATCTTTCCTAATACTTGTCATAAATATTGCTCATACTTACAAAGGGAAGTTATAACAATTATTATGTTACGCTCTGTCTCGATTTTGGTGTTGGCATCACGGTCACACATTTTTCATCAATGGTTTTATTGGCATGTAGACACAGACCTTGTTCTTTCATATGTTCTTTAAAGTCTTGCATGTGGCAGAGGTTATTACAAAATTATGTGTTTTAAAACATTCTTTATGAAAGATGGACAAGTAGCCTAAGGCTACAAGTCAGTTATATATTTCACCCCTATCTATGCAAGTTTGAGTCTTAGCTCAACCAGTATGGGTATGTGAGAACGCATACCAGTACTTTCCTGTGGGCTGCTGATTCTTCCTGTGGTTTTCAAGGTTCATAAACCAGTAATACTGGCTGCCATGTATAGCCTAAAATGCTGAACAGTGGTGCAAAACTCCACAAAGCCAAATCAAACCACCTTGAAAGGGCAGTTCAATATAAGTAAAAAAAATATTAAACAGTTGAAAAATCTTTTACAAAACATATAAGCATAACGAAAGGTTCTAATTCATTGTAATCAATTAATTATTCAACTATTTCTCTGAAATGTTCTTTGATTTTTATGCTCATTGGATAATTATTGTAGTGGATTGCCCTTTTATCCTATGCTTCCAAAATAGGAACAGAATTACATGTCATTCCATGCAGTACAAGATAAACCATTATATAATTTTGGTATCATAGCAAACTAAAGAAATGTGATAAAAATAAATGTTTATAATAAAAATTATAATTTAGTAATATTTTTAACATCAGTGATAATATTTGGAAATATGACAATAAAATGAAACGTTCTAGTTAATAGTTGCATTATTATTTTAATAATAATAATAATAATAATAATAATAATAATAATAATAATAATAATAATAATAATAATGATAATAATAATAATATTGTAGTAGTAGTGGTAGTACAAGTAATTGTAGTACTTGCAACCAATGTGATGCATAACTGTATAATTATTTATGTCTGCATATTTATTAGACTAGGGTGAGAAAATGTGTTTTGATTCATGTTAAATTAATGGCTAAAATATGCATAGTTACTTGATATTATTTCATCCTAGTATTTCATATATTTGTATCAATACGCAATTATGAATCAGCCAGCACTTCTAATTTTAAGTCTCCCACAGTTGCAGTAATGCATTTATGCCTAGTTCACCTCAAATTCTTCTGTACTTCATTATTTTCTACAAACGAATGTTTCTTTTTATCTTTTTTATATAATGACAACAAAAAGTTTGAACATAATGTTATGTCCTTCTGCCCATCAAACCATTCATTTACATCTGTGTATCTGGCCTTCTGTTAATTTTTTGATTTGGGGTAAAGGAACTCACACGCCTCATTTATTGTATATATTAGGACATAATAAAATTATAAAACTTTCCTGTCCTAGAACTTATGGTGAAACTTTTTCTCATCATGGTATTTGTCCCAAAACTTAAGAAACAAAATAATTTTGAGTTGAATTTGTTCCCCTTCCCCCCAATGCACAGTAAAATAGAATAGATAACAAACCAATTATTTAAAAATATAATGAAAAAAGTTAACCTTGCATTGTATCGTTTTTTCCTTCTTTTTTCATCATGAAAAATTTAGTAAAGAAAAATATATATCAATGAACTCTTTATATGTAGCAGATGTTGGCTGGTGTATGCATCCCTACTGTAGTGTGAATTGCTTATGTCAGATAACAAAATTGTAAATGAGACGGGAATATCACCGGACATACACACACGATATGTTATAAAGTGCAAAATGACCAAGATTGTATTGTTTCAAGGTTAGCTATAATGGTGCCTTGCAAATAAAATTCATTATTTGAAAATAAGCTTACTGAGAGTGCAAATATTATTCTTTTGGCTAGCATGGCTTACAAAAATATTATTGAAGAAAGTTATTGCTGTGTACACTATTTACCCTTTTAAACCTCAATGTTTGTATAAAATATAATTACATATAGCAGCTATGATTACATATAGCAAACAATATAAGATTGGGTGATGTATAAACACAACTGGCAGTAAGCAGTCAACTCATTGCTTAACTGACCAAAGGATATCAAATACAAAGGACATTGTATTCCAATGCAAGCCAACCCCAGAAACTGACTTTAGATTCTTTTAAGTATGCTGATGTTTTTTCAATGAAATTGACCGACATTAGGAAGCCAACTTTGGTTCCTTTTGATTCTTTAAAGTGCGATTTCCTTTTGTTTTGCCAAGTCGGTTGACATAGAAAGCCATCGGAAGCGATCATTGATTCCTTATAACTGTATTAACAAAACGTTTGAAAATAAATTGAAACAATAGAACACTTTTAAAAAAAAGACACAATCTAGTGTGTTGTGCACGCATATCGATAGAAGACAGAGCAGTAAATTAGTTTTCAATAGTTTCATCTAAATGTCCCCTATCCATAGTTTATTGTGTTTTTTTCAACCACAAGAAGTATGTGCTTCGTCTTGTGGGGATAAATGTACATCATGTTCGGTCGGCATCCTCTATAGGTTTGAAATCATGGCTAAAGGCAAGTAACAGCATTGTCTTTCGAGGAATTAAATTATTATTTCCTCTTTACACTTGATATTTATTTTATTTTTTTGTGAGTATAACTGCTTTCCATCATGTAATCTGATGTGAAAATAAAAATGTTAGAGTATGGCCGGTGACCTTACATGTAAATGTTTCATTATATAACTTGTTAAATATTTGCAAGCAGTTATAACTATACAAATCTTGTAGAATATGATTATTTGCAATGAAAATGAAAACTTGATTCTTTCACCTAATTTGTTATTTCCAATTAATTCATCTTTACGAAGTTTTAATATTCTGAGAATAATTCATATTTTATGCAGTAATCCATTTCCAAAATTCTTCAATTACTTTTAAAACTTGATTTCTTACAATAATTATGTGCATCAATTTAAACTGAAAGGCAATTAAGTTTATATTATTGGTACACCGCGTTGCTAAAGTTATAGATTTCTTCCAGATTTTATTACTTAACTGGCACCTAAATTGTCTTGACTAGGCCTTGTTTTCCATAAGGTATATTTTCTGCTTTATTCCTTACTAAATTGCTATTTAAAGATTTTAAATTCTTAAATGATAAGAAAAAAGAGTGTTGTCCTGGTTAGTATAATTCTTTATTTGTCTCTTCTAGTAACCATTTTTTTAAAAATAATTTCTTAAAAACAAAATGAAATTTGTATTGCAAACTTCTTGACGTAATTACTCAAAGTATTCAAAGTATATTGATGATCTTTTGTTATCAAAATGAATTTTCACACATTATTCTGTTTGATCATCATTTTAATTTTGGAATCAAAGTTATTAATATAAACAAACTTTTGAGTATCCTGCGATTTTTCCCCACCTTGCTAAGGCAACGATATCAACATGCCAAAATATATTGCTAATAAATTTACTAAATTCTGTTCATTTTATCTCCTCTAATGTCAATATCTGGAAGCCTCCAAATTTTCTTTGAACCAGTTTTGTAACTATATTCTGAATCAGTCTTTCTTCATCTGCAATACAGCATTTAATCCAAGTGATCTTTATGTATTGAATAAACAAGTGAACATATAACATGCCTAGACCACCATATGTAGCTGAGACTATCTGAATATCTGCTTTAAGCAATTTGTGTGGGGTTACTTTTTCTTTGGAGAATTAGTTCCTTGCTATCCAAAAACTTTGAATTTTTATACATTGCAGTGTAGACCAAAGACTGATGCAAAATCAAAGTGTTTTGATGGTAGACCTGAAACACTGAAAGACTGAAGAGAGTTATCCAATAGTAAAAAGGCATCATCCACATACTGACCTAGTTTAAACTCTCTGTTTCTGGCTAAGTCATACCAAAAGACTTACAAAAATGGTACTAACAGCTGCCTCACTTGGAGATCAGCATTAAGAGGTTAATGTTATAATGACAGGTTAACCTGGTGTCCTTATGATGTCACTGAGTGAAACATCATGCTACATGTCTGCGGCATCATACCCCAGTGCAAGACATCACTATAAACTATCACACTGCAGGCATCGTAGCGATATGACTGAAAATTAAAGCTACGTTAAAAATGAATTACACACAAAATCTCTGTTGATATAAAAGACTTATATTATTCACATAGAACAAAGAAGAGATGTTCTTTTCCTATCATGAATCAGTATGGTTCCAGTAAGTCAACATGATGACACCCTCTCACAAAATGAAGAACTGCGACAGATGATCATTTTTAATGACACTGTCATTTGGGCCATTTGCAAAATACTGGCACGGACTAACTTTCATGCATACTGTTACATGTTTAGGCTCTAATAAATCGTGACACAGTAAAAAGTTAAAACAACAAGTTTTGTAAAATTTATCAAATAATTTATTTCCCTGGATAAAGATTGTATAAATGGAAAAGGAATGTACAGTTTTAAGAATGAAATCCAAACATATTCCAAACATAACGAAAGTCCTAGTAGGGAAATGTTCTAATGAATTCAACTTTTGAGTCCTAATGAAAAATCCATAGATGTATGGCGATGACAAATGCAGTAATCAGTGTGTTTTATCTACAGCATCTTGGATAAACACAAGAAATAACACTCCGGTGATGGAAATCTCAATAAAATTTTATAAGCAGTCTTCTCAAAGAATTCTGTATGAGCACATGCAATATTTTCAGAGAAATGAATCTATCTTTTTAAATCAAAATAATCTGATTCAAAATCAACTAAAACTCTAAAAATGGGTACAAACAGATACTTTCCAGTGTAAAAAAGCACAAACTCAAGTATATCTTTATATACAAAGTCAAGAGCCTAAACTAAGTTGCAGTTTCGGAAAACCGTTAGGGTCATGTGATTGTGTTTACATCATGTACACTGAGTATTGTCTAAGTTTCACTCTTTATGAAACCCGCATAAATAACGAATTTTTAAAAAAATTGTTTATTTTTTAAATTACATATTTCCATCATGACCTTGACAACAAGCAATTATTTTAAAATTAAAGTAGAACTTGATTATTTGGCTGCAATGTTTTTTTAATCAAGGTCAGGATCTATGTCAACATTAGGTGTTTATAAAAGAATGATTCAGGTGAACTGATTGTGGGGGGGGGGGGGAATATCCCCAGTGAATAAATTTACATTCAAATCGAATGTAATGAAGAATAAATACAAATTTAAACTGACCAACAATTAAATTCAGATAAATATATCTTAAATAAGTTATATGTAGCACTCCCCCCCCCCCAATAAAAAGGAAGATTGATATGATAAACCTTTCTTTTTACCATTGATTAATTATACATGAGGTTTAAGAAAAACGTAAATAGTACTCTTATGAATTACAAACAGTGTACATGAAATAATACATTTCTATACACGGAAACGTTCATCTGCTATTGAATTATATTTTCCATTGATGTGTCTGTTGTCAAGATTATGTTCCTGTCACAATAAACTCATTGTTTGTAGTCTTTGACTTTTATTTTCATCTTGCCGATGCCAGTAAGGGGGTTGTTTCACTTAATACAATATTCAATGAAGGAGCTAAACTAAAGTAAACCTTAAAAATTTTGTAATACCAGTATCAAAGCCAAACATTCCTTCACCCTTGTTGAATAATTTCTTTGATGTTTATTTAACTTGTTAGAAAAATAACACACTAGAAGACCAATACCGTTTTGTCTTCTTGAATCAACACTACTCATAACATCATAACTTGAATCAACAGATAATTTAAATGACTGGTTGAAATTTGGAGCGGTAAGAACTGGCACACTTTAAGCATAGCTTTTAACGTATCAAAACTGGAACAAAATTTTCAACAGCTTCCAGCCATATCTGAAAATCGTATCAGTTGCTTTTCATTAAAAGGCGCAGGGAGTTCAGATATAGTGTCGACCTTGGCATCTATATGTTTAACTTTTCAATGTCGCACAATATGTCCTAGAACCGTTACACTAGCACGGCAGAACTCACTTTTAGATAAATTAATTGTCAAATTTGCATCGATAAATCTGTCAAAGAATTTCCGAATTGTTGCCAAATGTTCTTTGAAGGTGTTGTTGTAGATGATGATATCATCCATGTAAGCATCACAATTATCAAGAGCAGATGTGATCATATTCATCAGGCGTTGAAATGTACTTGGCAACCCTTTCATCCCAAATGGCATTACTTTATATTGGTAAAGTCCATCTGGAGTCATGAATCCTGAAATTTTCTTTGCTCTGTCTCTCTCTCTCTCTCTCTCTCTCTCTCTCTCTCTCTCTCTCTCTCTCTCTCTCTCTCTCTCTCTCTCTCTCTCTGTCTGTTAGTGGAATTTGCCAAAATCCTTTCAGCAGTTCAAATTCGGTGACATACTTGGCATTTCTGATCTTATCAATAGAGTCATTGATTCTTGCTAATCGAAATGAATCTGTTTTGTCACACTATTCATCTTCCTATAATCATTGCACATACAGTAAGTTTTATCTGGTTTTGGAACAAGTATGCATGGTGAACTCACGTTTTTAAAAGAGGATCACTGTGATCAATCATTTCTGCTTGATCCAAACAAGGAGTGAAAGTGACCTTATCAAACGACTGAACAAAACATGTGTCAGCTAAAAGAATAGTTTCCTTATCAACTTCATTCTCAAGATCTTTCTTTGCCATAGCTCGTGTACGTGCACAAGCTGGAAATAAATCAGAGAATTATTTCTGATCCAAGCAAGATTAGTCAGTTACAAGTGGATTATCCACATCCTTGTCTCCAGCTAAGTCATTGCCTATTAGTGCATGAATGCCCTCTATGGGTAAAACAGAGAATGTTCCAACCATCATAGGTCCTGAGACTAACTCTAATGACAAAGTTACACAAAGCCGCACTCTATTCCCTGAAGAAGACTTCTTAGAAAAAGGCAAAGTACCTGACAAAAATAAATTGCTTATACTTTCTGCAAGAAATAAAGAGATTTGATTTTTCTGTCAAGAGAGCAAAGGTCAGGGTCACTGACTTAAAGAAGAAACATGCTTTTAATTCACATTTCAACTTATACTGAACCATTTACCTTCAACAAAGCTTGTGGAGTGCTTGTATTTACAGTGAGAAAGAGGGTTGTTTTGGGGGCCTTTAAAGAGCAAAGCTCAGAAACATTAGAATCAAATAAAAATAGGTTTTGCTGAATAATATTTGTTGTGTGCCTTGAACAAACCTTGTGGATGGCTTGCACTTCAGGAAAGAAACAAACTAGTATATTTTGATGGTCTGAGGTCAAGGTCGTGGTAAGTCTTAAGAAAATATTGCATACTATGACCAAAGGTCCAGTACATCGAGACCTGTTAATCAGTAGTCACCAGAGTCAACCTTATCCTACTGGTGACTACACAGAAAACTACTGAACATGGGATCTTCTGACCAGAATTATAACTTGTTGACTTTAAAAACAATTTTTTTATCAGTGCATAACAAAAGATTGTTCATCATTTCCCTTTTAATTACTTTTTGTATTTGAAAAGTGTGAAGCTTTTACCTATTTAGTGAATACTGCTGTTAAAGTTTCTCTGCAGATTTTCGTAATAGTAAAATATATTCTAGTTCTTATGATTATTATATTGCTTCTAACTTAAATGTACAATAACTTATAAGTGGGGGTAGAAATCCGGAATGAACTTGTTGTTGACATTTGCTTGTTATATGCGGACAAAATATATGACAAATTTTATTTTATTTAATATAAGATTGCAAAGTTTCCATATTATTTGTAGATTATAAAAATCAGAGCTTGACAGTACGTAGCCTCCAGGAGTATTTATGTATTGTGCATGCCAGTTTCTCAAAGGGTTTCAGTTCTCCTGACCATTCTGACAATGTCACAACAGACGAAGCAGGTAAGAACCGGTGTTAATTGGTAAAATACAAAAAAAAAGAGAATGAGAAATATTGGATAAAGTGTGATAAACAATGTGCTAAATGATTTAAATAGTCTGTTCATTTCATCACTCTACAACAATACAGGTTTGTGAAAATTTTACCGTATGGTAACTAGGGTTGTACACATTTTTCATGCTGTAATGTGTACTCGGTTACCAATTAAAGAAAACAACGGGTACCCAGGTGAAATTTTCCATGGTTTTTGACAGCCCTACTTTTGATATAGAATCATCTTACATGATGATTACATGCATCAATGAGTACCACACCTTTAAAAAATAGTGGGTCACTGTAACCTGTATTTCATATTTTATTGTTTTTGGTTAAGTTTTGCAATTACCTCTTGACCATATTTTGGTTTCAAATCATGCATACATCCTATTGTTGCATCATGTATACATCCTATTACATCTGGAATCATAAAAGTAGGTCACTCATATCTGAGTGGTCTTAAAAATTTTACATATCCCGTGCCTTTTAATGTATTCCCAAATTTAAATCTCTTGTTTTGACTCAGTGGGATGTAATTACTCTATGCTCGTTATTCCATAGAAAAAAATTAAAGAACTAATGTACAAGATATTTCTTTTCTTTCATAAAAAGGCCTTATTTGTCAGTTGTCTATTTTCAGCATATCTTGTATATAGTATATTGGGCTCTGATACACTATCATAAGTATTTCCATCAGTGAAAACGGTAGGAAATTTAGTGGAATTTAGATTTTCCTAAACATTTCTCAAGACTTGATCTAAAATGTTTTAATTCAGCATGTGGGATATCATCGCTCATAATTTTTGCAAGTACATACCATTCTTTTGTGTAAGCGGATGCATCTTGCAACCATTATTCCTCTACACACCTAATTACGTTTTACACTGACCTGTATATGCATTATACTTTTCTGAAACTAGAAATTAGGCAACAAAATATTTTACTTGTCATTTTCATTATCATCTCTTTAATCTCGTTTATTATATAAATTGAAGAATATTCTAAAATAAAATAAGACTACTGCATAAAAATAGCATAAGAGGACATTTTTCCATCCTCGACTTGTACCGGTATGTGGTTTCCCTATAATATTTATTGCATCTGTATACGACACATTGCCAAGAAAACTATGTCCTAAGAGTCCTTGTTCATATCTTCATATACATTCTTCAGAAACAATTGTTTTTATATTCAATATCCAGAATGTACATACAATTATGCATGCAACATCTGTAATGAGTGATATTTTTTCTTTAAAAATAAAATGAGACCAAAACAAGTGTACAAACTACGACCACATATACAATTTTCTTTTGTGAATTACATGGTTGGTCCTGTCAATGTGCTTACGTCTTCTCAAATATTGATTAATGTAGACTCTTTTTTCAAGTTAGAAAGACATGCATGTATATTTGAATTTAAATTTCAGACGTTTTTTTCGAATAATGAACTTTAAAATCATTCCCAAGAAAAAGCAAAAAGTGTAGTTTGGAATTTTTTTCAGACTTGAGAAAAAGAAAAGTAGTGGCAAATTTAATAAGGTATTCCCATATGCAAGAAGTAAAACACAGACTACAAATGGCAGTGAGATTTTTATTTGCTGATAATTGCACAACTCCCAGGTTTTGATAAAGGTTTTGAAGTCTTACAAAGTAATATCTCTTTGAGGTGATATATTTTTAAGTAGTAAATGTTAAATTGATTATTTAATTATATTTTATTAAGTGTTAATGTATTGCAGTATGTGTGTGGTATATCACATATCACAATGAAGTTTTAAGCATATCATTACAGCCCTAATAATTATACTCATACCACTATCAGGTTTGGCAGTTATGAACTTGATGAGCACAAATATCCCATTTCAATAAAGTGACTCATTATGGTGACCTAGTGGTTAGAGCATCAATCACGGTAGCGGGAGTTTCTTGGGTTCGAAACTCAGCCAAGTACAACCAAAGACTTACACAAGTGGTACCTACAGCTACCTTACTAGATTCTCAGAGTTAAGAGGATAGTGCTAATACTAGTCGACCTGGTGTCAGGAAAATGTAACTGGGTGGGACATCGTGATACATGTCTGCGACATGATGCCCCAGTGTTATACATCATTATAAACTACCCCATTGCATAGTTGGTAGCGATATGACTGAAAATGTGTTAAAGCTATGTTAAAAATCCTAATCACATCAGATCTCATGCAAGGGTTACATTTTGTGTATGCTGACCATTTCTGATAAAATGTTCATTATAATTATTAAACATGATAATGATCTCAGTGAGGACCGCATGATTGCAATGAAAATATCACCATCTTTTGCTGACTTTCATTAAATTTTTGCATTTATTTTATTACGTGTTTTGGGGTATTCGACATGCATACTGGATACCTTGACTCGTGAAACATGGGGTCCGATGCATCTTGAGTACTGCACATGTATTGCAAAAAGAGGTCTATATGGCCTGTATTTCATGCTACAGTTAATTTATTGAAAATTTAGGTTTTAATGAAATTTGTTTGGTACTATTTACATGGCTTCTAGTGGTCGACAAAGACAATAGCTTCTGAAGCTCATGCATATTATATACAACGATTTAATGGAAAAACAAACAATTAGTCTTTTGCAATTTTTTACATTCATTATGGTACCCTTGCTCTGATATCATAGTGTAGAATGTTCTTTGTAATCAATTTATATTGTTTATGTGCTGTCACAGGGACTGACATTTTGTAAGTCATTTCACATTATTCTATATTTTTTAATTTAATACCTGATCATGTTTACGGTTGCATTTGGAGACTACCGAAAGCTTTGTAGAGATGAGCTTTGTAATCACTGATAATTTTCTTTTTTATAGCTCCTGAAGCACCCATTGATCTTGATTTGATTTACTATAATGGCAGCAATTGTAATGCAGCAATAGTGAACGTTACGTGGATAGACCCAAAACTTGAGGACATAAATGGAACAATTGTAAATAGAGTGCAGGCTCAAAGCAATGTTTGATTCTATGTTCCACATACCTTGACCCTGTGCACCCTTCTGAGAAAATGCTTTTCATCAGAAATAGAATTGGAAAAATGCCTACAAATATTCTTGGGTTGATATCCACCCATGTCACTGTTGGAGCCAACAATGTTGAAAGAGTGATAACACTGTATGGTGACAATGAGTATCTATTCTATAACAAGATTTGTTGTATCAAGGAACCTAATAATAAATGATTAATTACATGTTGCTATTTAATTTTAAATATTGTTGCATCTTTAATGAAGATCTGGTACATGGTGACTACATATTCATTTTTCTAGACCACAATGCATTTTATGCATACAGATTTATGCAGACTTACCCATACTGTTTTAGTGTTGATAGGGCTTTTTATTTATTATTTTTACTTACAATAAATGCACTCTGCTTATTAAACCGACATGAGCATTGTTTAAAAGCAGAATTTGATTTTCCACAGCATGAGCAGTATGTAAGAAGACCAAACAGTAATCTTGATTTCCAAACTATTATTATGCAGCAAACATTGATATAAATTGTTGAATGAAAAGTTTTCTTTACTATTGCAAATTGTAGTACACTTTGTTTTCAATTAATATTTTCTGATAAATATAATGAGTTCATTTTCCAAGAGGCCATATTAGGCAGTTTACTGTAAACCCACTTATTCTACTTGCAGTTTATTCTATGCTCAGTGTTCTTATTTTTCAATCTCTTTACTGGGCGTTTCATTGGGCAATTTGTCATTGATGGGATATCTTCTCAACGTATGTTCATAACAATCAAGCACTAAAACTTATTTGGCTTGAACTTCATTCTGGCCCATGAGACTATCATCTAAGACTGCTGGAATCCGTTGTACCTTATTATGAATTTATGTTCTAACAGTCATTTCATCCATAAAATCCAATTGAATGAGAGATGGATTAAGGACATGGTTTTTGAAAACTGGGATTCTCTTTCTGCTATTTTGTTAAGATTCATTTCCATAACAAATAATATAGCATAAAGTTTACAACCCTTGACGCTACAGACCTTGTAAGTAGGCTACTACCTCATGCCCTGTTAAGTAATCTCTAGGGGTTAATGTGTTAAGATTCATTTCATTAACAAAGAATATAGCGGAAATGTTTCAACTCATGTCAATTCCCTTCTCAAGTCTTTTCCATGCAGTTGTGAATCTATCTGTTGAGAACCTCATGTAATTTATCACAAACTTGGGGACAGATATATGGTAGTGTTTCAGGGCCACTTCAATCAGCTGATGCAGGATGGAGTCATGTTTTCGCCAGATTCAACACACTACTGACAGATCTCCTTTGTTGATCCTGGCCTCGTGCAAAAGTTAGATGATGGCACCTAATAAAAAAAATATATTAGCTATGAACTTATCACTATACATTTGTGTTCATATCATCGGTAAGCTGCTAATTAAGCTTAATTGGTGATAAGTTTTTAATTATGAAGGTCCTTTGTTTCATCATATTTTGTTTATAACCATGTATAATTAGTTACATAGAGAGCTTGGATAAAGTCAAAGTAGAGACTGTAAAAATGATTCCTTATAGTAAGCTGACAAAAGACACTTTAGCAAACCCATTTTGTTTAGAAAAACATTGCCATTGAAGTTCTATAATGTTCCACTCTTTGCTTGTTAAGTACTTCTGAAAAATGTAAAGGTATAAGGTGATGTTGTGTGCATTTGAAACAAGCATTGATATCTACAACACAAAATAATTTCTTTTTGTGAAAGGTAATACAATAAATTTATAGGTTGGCATAACTCCATGCTATTTTCATGTACTTTGATAGACACCTGTTTATATGTTTTATGAGGTTAACAACATGCTGCCAAAAACAGAAAGCTGATCAAAATAGCTGTTCCATATGCTCAAGAAACAAACATGTACTAATATGAGGTACACTTACTTTAGGAGTTATTAAATTAGACCAAGCTGTATTCTCTTTTTACCCCAAAGTACACCAATCAGTGATACACAAAAATAATTGAATTTAATATTATTTAAACAATATTTTAGATATACAAAGCTTTTATATATAATCAGAACCATTTGCCATTTTTCTCATGGCCTAACATTGTTTAACACAGCTTGTGAGGCTGTGAGCTGGCCAACTCTAAATAATTGACTTGTCAAAGATTGTTTTGATGAATGTTTATGTAAAGTGTTAATGTTTATTAATATCACTGGTGAGATTTTATTGACAATGCTTGAAAATAAAAATGACATGTCTCTAAGGATTGTAACCACCTTGGGGAATTGTTTCTGAATATGATCGATGTATAATAAATTAGCATCCACAAGTGGTGTTTGTGACCAGTTGTTTCAGATGATAATTACAAATAGTGATGCAAAGTGTATGACAAACAAATGGATTAAAATAACTATTCTTGATGATAAAGGTTGGCTCATCAAATAGTTTGATATTTATCACTGATTTCAAGATGACTAAAAGATCAATTTTATAAAAACTAAGTTTTCAGAAATCCGTCGGTCATGAGTATGAATATAACATTATAAACAGCCCAGTCTTAAGTTCCCATTATTTTTGATGCAGCTGATGAGTTGAGTAATTAGTTGACCGTAATTCATCGTATTACCTGTAGTAAAACTGTTTCAAATTCTGATTAAGAAAATAATGATTAAGAGTTCACTTAAAATCATCTCCAATATCTGAAAATCCCTCAAAGTCTTCATCTTCTGTATCGGAATTATAAATGGTGGCAAAAAAGATTAATAACACGGTATAATCATTTTCTCTTTACAAACAAAATGAATTGTTACTACAGTGAATGATGCATAAGCTCTCTTATTGTCATTACAAGATCTACCGGTGTTTATTAACAAATGGACAAAGTACTTTAGAGACCATACCTTTAAATATTATCGTTTATTAGTTATCCTTATAAAATCAGTCACCATATTACTGGCAATTGTGAAATTGTATCACCCATGCTAACATGTTTGTGATTTTAAAATGAGTTTTGATGGTTTTTTTATACAACAAAAATTACATCTTAGTACATGCTAATAGTGAAGACTACATACCCTTGGTCAACTAGTCGTGTTCTGTCATTATAGTCATACAAATGTGTTACGAATATTTCATATCAGTCATTTATATTTATTTTTATTGTTTGTTTGTTAGATTTAAATTTGGCATTTTAATTTTTAATATTCGTTCATTGTGGGGGAGGGGGTGACCTGTACTTTACAGAATAAGCAACAGGTGTTGACCTCATTTATGACCTGGCTTCAGAGTTGTAAACAAGCTTTTATAATAATTGGTTGGTTCCAAGGACATTATGGAGTTTTATATAAACATCTTTCTATTTTGAGTTGGGTCATATGGTGTTTACGTGATTTCTTGAACGTAAATTTGTTCTGAGAGATTCTAGAAGATCGTGACACCTTTCTTGTTTACGTAAAAACAGGTATATAAACTATGTTCTGGAGCGAGCTATTGAGTAGAAGAAATTGGGCTGTTAGAATCTTAAGTTGTGTCGTTTTGAGTTACCATGTACTGGAAGTTATGTCAATTCGTTTGGATCAAGAGGAAATATTTTTTTTATTTATCTGGAAAAGAATTGCGCTCATAGAATTTTATTAACAAGAACTGACTTCATCAAGTTACATCGTCTTCCATATTGGATACTTCGCTGGAATTCGAACTAGAATTTTTTGGACATTGTATTACCAGGACTTTTGCAATTTCTCTAGTGGATAATATTTTGAATTATTTTGGATTAATTTTGGAATTGATACTTAAAACCATAAGTTTATTTTTTCTTTTCTGGAAAATAGTTGTGCTCAATAAATTGTTTATTAAGTTTTACAAGCTTGTTATTTTTACTCTTTTTATGTTACTGTTTATTTTAGCCTAAGCACGTAACAAATGTAATATATAAAAGCCTTGTCATTTTCTATCGTAAATTTGAAAGTTACAGACTGTTAAATCAATTCGTATATATACGCATACTATCGTTTATTTAAGTGTTCTGTTTTTTTACTTGGATATAGTTAATATTGTATTGCAATCTATTCGACGATATATCCCTCTCTGATCTTTATTAGTGAGTTCGAATAACAATATGTATGTCCTTATAACAATTTCTGTATGGACAACAGCTTCAACCGATAATTGACAGATTTTCATTTCTCTAAAAAGAGCCTCATTTCTCTACTGGCAGCCTTGCTTATTTGACATATTCTGTCGATTCTTGCCCTCAATGTGGTTTCAACTGGAATAACCAAAGCACTACGCATGTTTAATTACTGTGTAAAGAACATTGCATAGCCATGTGTTTATTGTGACATTGTACATCGTAATTAAAAAAAGAATGAATTGTTTATTTAGCTGTGTTTATTCATAATGGAATATAGTACGGTCGTAATACATGAGGATTATTACAATCAGGTAACTTAAAATAGTTCTTTTTTACTCTTTGCAAAAGCTGCAAATAAAAGCATCCTATATAGATACGGTCTTTTACACTGCCAATTTTGTTCTTCCTCTTTTTCTCTCGCGTGCACATATGCACACACGAACTTACGCACTTATAACTAAAACAAGATTTCAAGTTCTTTTTTATGTTGCCATTTGATAATGAGATTATTGCTGCTGTAAAAATGCAAGTTGCTCTTAGTTTCTTGACAATGTGTACTCGTGTCATTGCATCCAATTGACCATAAACTAAGGCATGAACAAACCATTTTAATCATTTTGCTAGTCCTACATCAAAGCGTTGACACTAAAATAGAATGGCATGTGAAACGTATTACATGTAGGACTAGCATTTTGCCTACATAACACAATATAACAGCTACATATCCTTTAAATGAAAATGAGCTTTCACACTGAGATATAATCTTCTCTCTCTTTCCCTCTCTCTCTCTCTCTCTCTCTCTCTCTCTCTCTCTCTCTCTCTCTCTCTCTCTGTGTCTCTCTCTCTCTCTCTCCGAGTATTTTTATTTTTATTCTGATTAGATAGGGAAGTCATTTGGGGAGGACAGAGAGGAGCATTTGCCTGAATTTGCATGTGCTGTAAAATTGCTGTAGCATATGTACAAAAATTTACAAGCACGTCAAGTCCCCACCCCATAAAAATTAAAATGATGTCCCTGTAATTAAATTCTTGAGCGGAGAGCAGAATGAGACAGACAATATACGTTCACTTTGTATGTTTATACTGTAAGGTTGTCGATTATCATGTTTTCAATATAATTTGTTCATATCCTTTTATTTTTCGTACATGCTCAGAATGACAACATGATAATTATTTATTTTACATATAATTATTTGTACATTGAAATTAATACTAGTACTCATTTTAAGTACGGAAAAAAAATACATGAAATATGATAGTTTAGTTTAAACCATATTTTTAGAGACACTTTGTCAAATAGAATTTTAAATATATGACTTTTAGGGGATTCAGTAGTAAGCATAATCTACGATATTATAGAAATACAAATATGAGTTATTATGAAATACATCCCTGATCAGTTAAAATCCTCTACTATTAATCGTTGCATGTGTCCAACAGTATACTGGAAAAACACATATTAGTGGACCAGTTGCTGAAATGTAATCAGGAATCATGAGGTATGGTTAAAAAGGATGAATAAAACAAATTATTTTATATCTTTCTTTAGGTACCAACATTAAGTTTTAATTAGTACAGTACACTATAGAGTATAGACCGTAAGTGATTTTTTTTACTGGTAATTGTTTTATTTTATTTCATATTTGAGAAGTAAGAAAACGTGCAGAATGCAAAACAAAAACTGACTAAACTTATAAATATAAATGCAGTCAAATTAGTTTTAAACAATTTATTGACATAGTAATTTAACAGGAATTTATAATTGTATGTGACTTGCTTTCGATTATGCCGATTATAGAGCAATAATTTTAGTAGCATACTGGGTAACATAATTCATTCATTTCAATGACATAATAGATACAAGTCAATTTGGATTATAAGAAGAAGAACTGACTTTAAATAAAAAGCACTGACTTATATAGGCCAGAAAATATGGTACTGTCATATCTGTGTAATGAATTCTGATGAACCGGTTTCTGGTTCAAATAAAATAGTAATTTGTCCTAATCACTATTTTTTTTTCTTGTTGTTTTATCATAATTTGATTTGGATAAATTTAATTGATTCCAATGAATTTATCATAAATGGATATGTTGTAATTTAAAATTATGCTAGAATTAATATAATTCAACTTCCCAAGAAAACAAAAGAATCAGTTCAAAGGATCAGCAGTTGGAGCTAATGAAGAGAGAGTTGGCATTAATCAGTAAATTTAAATTGGTAACATGCTGTTCATATCATTTTTGGTACAATTTCAGGTTCAAGCTATAACAGAAACGAAGATAAAGGGTATGAAGACAAAAAAGGCATTCAAGTCAATAACATGCAGAAAGTGATAGGTCTTTTCCTACGCATGTTTTGTGAATTTGTTTTCTTCAAGTAGATATGAATTTGTGTAGTTTTTCAAAGAACAATTACATTTTCAGCATTACTATAAAATATGTATGCCTGTCATAAGAAAATGAGGTCAAATGTCTTCACCAATGGATCATTATTTAATTTGTTTTTAAATGTATTATTAGTAAAAAGCACAGAAGCTATTATGATTGGTACTTCACAATTTTAGCATGCTTAAAATAAATAGTTTTTATTTGTATGCCTTTCATAATTGTGTTAATTCGGTTTGTTAGAGAGACCCTAATGACTCTTGCATCACACCTACATTCTATTCTTGTACGATCTGACCAGTTGTAGCTAATTTGGTGCGTGTGTTTACGTGATTTTAGCCATTCCCTTCTCTGTACAGGGTTCTGAGACATTCTATGTGATTGGAAACCCTCACATTTCTGTTAAGCCCACGTTCATCGAAAATTGAGACATGACAGTAATTTCTTGACAGTTATAGTATTGTTATCAGTATTTTGTTAAGGTTTTTGCTTCAATTTTAATTTGCATATATTTTCCTAACCACTTGATGAACTCTTTTTTATAGTTGGGATGAATCATTATGAATCAAAGATAAATTTTTTTGAGGAACACTTTACTTGCCCATGTGATCTTATGATCAAGTTCGGAGTATCAGGAAATTTTCATTAAGATTATAGATAAAGTTTATTGTTTATGTTGCTTGTAAAGGTTTTAGAAAGTTTCAAATTGCTGCATCTTTATCTTACTTTAAACTTTAAATACTTTACTGCAAAAAAAACTTATGAAAACTTTTACTCCCTCTTAAAACCAGTCCTCCTTGATAATACATTTAGCTAGAGAGACCTAACAATATTCTTCCAACCTAGCATGTGGTTGGACAGAGTGATCACCCGTTAAATTTTAGGACCCATGAACATATGAGTTGTTGCCAAATGTCACACATGCTCTCATCAAAAGAGATCTCGGAACAGCTATATAATATATTTGGAAGGTATATCATTTCAAGCCTGGAATGTTTCTTTTCTGAAAGTATACTCCACCTATTTTCCAACCTTTTCTCTTCCTATCTCGACAAGGTTCCACCTTTACAATTGTCTAGCACTTAGTCCTGATCACACATTTTGGTTCCTACACGGGGAACCTGCTTAACTTCACATTAAGTTTGCGCATCCCTACGCAACGAAAAGTGCGGTTCTAGTCAACCAAAGTGGATAAAGCGCTGAGAGGGTCTTATTATTCATTCTAATATTTCTACTCATGACAGCCTCTTCCCTTCAAACAAGAACATCATATCCACTTCCCTTTCCACATAATCCGATTTAACGCTCCAATTATTCACTGCTGAATGGGGCAGGATTTGCTGTAATGACCTATGGACTAGACATTTAATCATAAATATCCTATTTCACTAGCATACATTCCTTATTCCCATCTTGTTGTAGCCAAATTGAGGTACAGATTCAAAATAATAATTAACCAGAGGTATTCTTAATGTTTGCTGTCTTTGCTAGAATCCCTGAATGTCCATCCAGAATGTCTTTACCCAGAGCATTTGCATTGTTTATCATTATCTCTTTCTGCACTGCAATTTTCTAATGGAACTGTATATTCTTCATTACTTAATAACAGCGGGAAGTGAGCAATGTCCGTAATAATTATTTAGGATGATAAGACTAACCAAACGCCTGTTTTGCATATGGATAATAGTACGGACATGATTTATCCTTATTATTAGAGCTTGATTTAGGGTCCACTTACCCCGTATTAGTAGGTGAGCAATTCTGTAAGGATGCTAAAACCGCATGCAATAGTGTCATATGTGCATGTGGTTCTAACTACTGTGATCATAATGGTGCTACATCTGGTGGAACTAATCCCGTACGAAATCATACGTCTGTATCATATGAGTACTACTGGCACATTTTGCACCTAAAATATGCATTCTCTTCGGTTTATATAGAATAGGAATAGGAGAAATGTGCAATACTAGCGTATCTCTGAGATAATACTTTAGGCATACACAGAAGTGAATTATTTAAATTAGCATGCCTGTATTCAAATACATAGTAGGGTGTATATTACAGGAGTAAATCACAGGCATAAAAAATATTAAAGTACAGGCATAAATCACAGGCATAAAACGTATAAAGTACAGTCGTATATAACAGACATAAACCATACCAAAGTACGTGCATAAAGCAAACGCAAAATTACAGGCGTACTACATTGTCATAAACCAAACTTTGAGCATGGTCATATTTTAAACATTTCAAACAAAGATTATTATCCAAGATGCGTCCTTTTTAACAAAAATCTACAAATTACCGATGAAGCAATGGACACAGACAAATTAGATAAACAGTATAGTTGATTTTTATAATTGCGTAACACAAATACAATTCTTGGCAGAATCATTCATGTCAATACAGCCATGTTCTTTGGCAGCTGAACAAAGATGTTTTATTGTGATTCTTCACTCATCAAATTTTGTGTACATTTTTGCCTCGAATAACTAATGGTTTCAGTTACAGCATCATTCAACTCAGTCATCGATGGGTTTGTTATTCCACACTTACTATACCATACATTCACATATTCTGAAATAAAGATAGATGTGGTAAGGAAATGAATTTAATTCATTTAATTAAGAAAGTAGAAATATTAATTTTTAATTTATGTATTTGATATCAATTTGCAGGAATACGTTATGAAAACTGACTGTTGATTTTGTTGTTTAATGGCACATTACACATGTTATTGGCAATATTATGTCTGTCACAGAATTAGGCGAAAATTGAATTGTTTTTTTTCCTTTCTTGAATTGCAATCTTATCTCACCATTTTCTTTGTTTCGTCGTACATGCATTACCTGGGGTGAATAAGTGGTTTTCTCCAAGGTAAGCGGCGTGTAACGATTTGCTTGTGCTTGATTTTTTATTTACATGAAATCCGGACCATTAGTTTCACGTGGTGCACGGCAATCTCGCTGTGATTTATGTTTACCTATTAGAGGGTATATAAGGCTGAATATTTATGATCAATTTTAAGGGACCTAAAGTATCTAATCGCAGGATAGATAAGCTGGTCTTTCAATCTCCAGCCAAAGGGCTGATACCGTCGTTGATACCGTCGTTGATACCGTTTCTGATAACGTCGGTTGATAACATCTGATAACATCTGATACCGTCGTTGATACCGTTTCTCTGATAACATCTGATAATCTCTGATAGCATCTCTGATACCGTCGTTGATACCGTTTCTGATAGCGCATCTAATAACATCGTTGATACCGTTTCTGATAACGTAGCTGATAACGCATCTGATAACGCATCTGATAGCATCTCTGAGAACATCTTTGATATCGCCTTTGATATCGTCTGATTTGTTGTGGAACATCTATGATTTGTTGCGGAACATATCTGTATAATAGCTGAATGTGATTGATTGTTGCTGATTAATTGTGCAAACGAATTGAAGTATCTGACTGTCTGTCTGTCGAACTGTCTGTTCGTCTACATCTGTCGTGACGTGTAAATATCCGGAAATCTAGAAGTCCGAGTGTCGGAGCTGTCTTAGAGTTGTAAACATCCGGGGCGACATCTAGGGTATCGAGGAACCGTGGGTTCTAGTAGATGTTGTATGCTGTCTGAACGTATAACTGTGGTGGATCCGTGAAGGGAAAACGGCCGATAAAAGTATTGGTCAACCCTAGGTCTTCGGGGAAACTGGGCGGCGATTCAACTGTGGGTGAATCGTACGGTTATACAGGGTCGAGACACATAGGTGTATTGAAATTGTAGTACAATTTAATACATTGTTGTATTTACATGCTTATGTCAGATCACAATAATATTTCAAGGGATTGCATGAAGATCAATAAAAGCTAGCAACTTGATTGAATACAAGTATGTTCGTGCTAGTTGTCGCAGTCCATACGTGCGATAATATAGTTTAATGTTTTGTGTTTGTCATCGTAATATATACTTGCATTAATATAACTTTCGTAAAGGTTCCTTGGACCTGTGTATAGTCCAAGAGATCCCTTTACATCTGAGTTTTTTTTTGTATTGATATTTCATTTATTCATGTATTGTGAATGGTTGTGAGTGTGATTGTGGGTTGAGCGCATGATTTATTGTGTTGATACATCATTATTTTTTCAATAATAATTTATTTTATAAATTTATATTTTCTTTCACATATTGTGTTTGTGTTGTTCATTTAATCCACCATCCTCTCGGTAACAATTCTGTTACAATGGTGTCAGAAGTGGGATCGCTGGATTAAGTGAACTGTCAATCATTTTTGTGAAAGTAAACATTTAATGTTTATATTTGAGCGTGACCTTCTTGACAAGATAATACTCAAGTTGGGGTTTATTTGTGTTTAGTTTATCTAGGTCCGTGTGTCCAGTATAAACGTGTTTAAAGTATTGGTTTGGTTACCTATATATATTCATATTACAATGGTCATTATCATGTCATCCCTTAAGGACTTGGTTGCCTTAGGCAAAGAATTTGGATATGAAGGTGAAAGCTTAAGGAAATTTATTCAGGAAGAACAAGCCCGGGAAAGGGAAGAAAGGGTAAGAGAAAGGGAATTAGAATTAGAAAAGGAAAACAGGAGGCCGAAGAAAGGAAAAGGGAATTAGAAAGGAAATCCGATGATAGGAAATGGGCCTTTGAGAAGGAAAAGATAGAATTAGAGAATCAGGCCGAAAGGGAAAAGATAGAATTAGAGAAGCAAGCCGAAAAGGATAGGATAGGATGGGAAATGGAAGCGGAGCAAAAGCGAATAGAGTTAGATGAAAAAGCAAAGCAACGGGATCATGAGCGTAAGGTAGAATTAGCGACATCTGGAAGAGAACACGATTCTGCCTTTAGCAAATTAAGGGGACCCAAATTACCTCCCTTTGACGATGAAAAAGATAACATAGATAGTTATCTTCATCGGTTTGAGCGGTATGCCGAAAACCAGAAGTGGAGTCAAAATGACTGGGCACTGCATCTGAGTGCTCTATTAAAAGGTAAAGCACTGGATGTATACTCACGTCTTCCTAGGGACGATGTGTTTAAGTACGACGTCCTAAAGGAAGCACTTCTCAAAAGGTACGAGCTCACTGAACAGGGTTTTCGTAAAAAGTTCAGGTATAGCAAGCCCGATAAGGGAGAAACCTTTGGTCAGTTCACCGTTAGAATTGCGAACTATTTTGAGCGGTGGATTGAATGCGGCAAAGCGGTGAAAACGTTTGAAGGATTGACTGATTTCTTGCTCAGAGATCAATTATTTAACACAGTTGGGCGAGAATTAGATCAATTTCTGAAGGAGAAAGCCTTCACAAACGTAAAAGATATGGCTAAGCAAGCTGATTTATTTGCCGAAGCTCATGGGGGAACCCAGAACGTGGTTTTAAAAGATTTTAAGTCTGGAAACCAGTCTGCGAGACCTATGCCTAGGGAGCTTGTAAAATCAGCTGAGGTAAAAAGGTCAGTTAGGAATCCAGTTATTCAGCGTGTGCAATGTTTCTTGTGTAATGCATGGGGTCATGTTCAAAAAGACTGTCCTAAAAGAAAGGGACTTGTACATAAGGTAGCAGTGGCTATACAAAGTAAAGGTATATCTGATAACATCGCACAGGTAGAACCTTGTATTCATTCACTTGGCACGTGTTTATTTCCCGAAGCGCGTGTACCAACCGCGAGAGGGTTTGTCAACGGTCGAGAAGGCGTGGTATTACGTGACACTGGTTGTACGGGCGTAGTGATCAAGCGTAGTCTCGTGCAGGATAACCAAATGCTCGGGTGGGAATCCCCATGTATGTTACTTGATCAGACGATGTGTCGCATTCTCGTAGCAAGGATCACGGTAAAAACACCTTTCTTAACGGGAACTGTTGATGCCCTTTGTATGGAAAACCCTATTTACGATCTGACGATCGGTAATGTTGAAGGTTCCCGTCTTCCAACCATGGCCGATTTTAAAATACCTTTGGCCCAGGGAGTCGAAACGCGAGCGCAAACACGGCGAGAGAAAACTGCGTTTCATAAATTAATAGTCCCTGAATCGATCTCCGGAATTTCGCGTGATGATTTCAAACAAGAGCAAGAACGTGATGAATCCATCAGAACAATTCTTGAGAAAATCACGTCCGGCGCGATTAAACACTGCAAGCATGGGGGTAGCTAGAGACTCGTACGCAAGAACGGATTAATTCATAGGGAGTTTAGCGCTCGGGAGGGTAAGAAATATTGGCAAGTGGTCGTACCCCAGAGATATAGATCTCAAGTACTTAGGGTGGCGCATGAGTCAAGCATGGCAGGACACCTAGGTAAGGCTAAGACCACTAGCAGGGTAGTCGCTGAATTCTACTGGCCCGGTGTTAATGGCGATGTCACACGGTTCTGTAGGTCGTGCGACGTATGTCAGAAAACCGTCTGTAAGGGAAGGGTCACAAGGGTGCCCTTAGGACAGATGCCATTAATAGATACACCGTTTAAAAGAGTGGCAGTAGATATTGTAGGACCAATACACCCGGTTACCGAAAGAAAGAATCGGTATATTCTTACTCTGGTTGATTACGCAACCAGATACCCCGAAGTCGTAGCGTTACCAACTATTGAAACGGAAAGGGTAGCTGAAGTATTAGTTGATATCTTCAGTAGGGTAGGGGTGCCATAAGAAATCTTCACTGATTGTGGTGCTCAATTCATCTCTGACCTCATGGGTGAAATAAGTAGGCTGTTATCCATCAAACAGCTTAACACTACCCCATACCATCCGATGTGCAATGGACTAGTAGAGAAGTTTAATGGTACCCTCAAAAGCATGCAGCGAAAGATGTGCGCGGAACGTCTGCAAGACTGGGACCGTTATTTGAACGCTGTTCTGTTCGCGTACCGTGAAGTACCGCAGGAAAGTTTAGGGTTTTCACCCTTCGAACTGTTGTACGGTAGAACGGCTCGAGGCCCGATGCGGATACAACGCGAACTATGGACTGGTGATGTCGCGAAAGAGGAAAGAAAAACGACTTACCAGTACGTTTTAGATCTAAGAAATAAACTTGAGAGTACATGCCAGATGACACGTGACGAATTGATTAAATCGGGGCGCAGATATGCCAAGTATTACAACCGCAGAGCGCGAAATAGGAAATTTCTTGTAGGAGATCAGGTTCTATTGCTTCTTCCAACGAGTTCAAATAAGTTATTAGTCCAGTGGAAAGGTCCCTATGAAGTCAAAGAGGTAAAAGGTGACATGGACTATAAAATTGACATGGACGGTGATTTAAAAACATTCCATGCTAACATGCTCAAGTTAAACATCAAGAGACAGAGCGACAGTGTTGAAAAGGGGGTCTTAAATGTCGTTTGTACGGCAGTCGTAGACGATGATGAAGCTGATTCGAATATCGAAAGTTCCCTTGAATGTCCCTTGGGAGTTGTGGGGGAGGGGATAGATAAAGTCGATGTGAGCGCGGAGTTGACGAAAGACCAGCGTCAACAGATTAATGCGCTCTTGGCTAAACACTCTTATGTATTCACAGACAGACCAGGTTGTACAACTTTGTTGGACCTCAAAATTAAACTGAATACGTCTGACCCTATTCGAATCAAGGGATATCCGGTGCCATACAACGCACGTGAAGCTGTGGACGAAGAGGTGGGTAAAATGTTGGATCTGGGGTTGATTGAACCCTCCAACTCGCCATATTCTTCTCCAGTAGTGCTAGTCCGGAAAAAGGACGGGACGAACCGATTCTGTATCGATTTTCGGCAGTTGAATAAAATCACTGTGTTCGATGCAGAACCAATGCCAGATATGGAGGGTCTATTTGCGAAGTTGTCGGGAAACCGATGGATTTCCAAATTGGATCTGTCCAAGGGATATTGGCAGGTTCCCATTGTCCCAGAATCCCGACCTTTGACAGCATTTGCGACCCAAAAAGGATTGTATCAATTCAAAGTGATGCCATTCGGGTTAGTTGGGGCCAGCGCCACCTGTTGTCGATTGATGCGAAAGTTGCTGAAAGGTTTAGCAAACGTTGATAGCTTTGTAGACGACATATTCGTGTACACGAATACTTGGAGTGAGCACGTGTCCGTCCTGAGCGAGCTCTTCAATAGACTCCGCAAAGCGAACCTTACAGTGAGACCCACTAAATGCAGTATTGGTTATACAGATTTAGATTGTTTGGGTCATAGGGTCAGCGGTATGGGTCAGTTAAAACCTCATCCCAAGCAAGTTGAAGCAATTAGAGACGCACCAAAGCCAACCAATAAAACGCAGGTAAGATCATTTCTAGGTCTAGTAGGTTTTTATAGAAAGTTTATACCGAACTTTGCAGCCATTGCTAGCCCGCTGTCTGATTTGACCAAGAAGGGGCAACCAAACAAAGTTGAATGGGGACAACCACAAGATAAAGCATTTTGTACTGTGAAAGAGAAACTGGTTAGTGCACCTATATTAAAATTGCCAGATGTCAGCAAACCTTTTATTCTAAGAACCGATGCTTCTGAAACTGGGTTGGGGGCAGTTTTACTGCAAGAGCAAGACGACAGTAAGTTACCCGTAGCTTACTCGAGTTGGAAATTGCTACCCAGAGAGAAGAATTATTCCGTCATAGAAAAGGAATGTTTGGCCGTAGTATGGGGAATTGGGAAGTATTACGCATATCTATTTGGGAGAGATTTCGTTCTCGAGACTGATCACCAACCCCTACTGTATTTAAACAAGGCCAAGGTCGCCAACGCTCGGTTGATGCGTTGGGCGCTAACACTACAACCTTATCGTTTCCGTGTAGAAGCAATAAGGGGAGTAGAAAATATAGGCGCAGACTACTTGAGTAGGGCATGATGGGAAATTTGTATGAATTTGCCCAGTAATAAATCCAGTTTGTAGTATAACCAGTGTAAAAGTTGTAAGATATCATCAGTAGTTACTTTTCTTCTATTCTGTGTTGGTTTTAAAAATGTGTACATTTTTATTCTTAGGGGGGAGGTATTGTCACAGAATTAGGCGAAAATTGAATTGGTTTTTTTTTCCTTTCTTGAATTGCAATCTTATCTCACCATTTTCTTTGTTTCGTCGTACATGCCTTACGTGGGGTGAATAAGTGGTTTTCTCCAAGGTAAGCGGCGTGTAACGATTTGCTTGTGCTTGATTTTTATTTACATGAAATCCGGACCATTAGTTTCACGTGGTGCACGGCAATCTTGCTGTGATTTCTGTTCACCTATTAGAGGGTATATAAGGCTGAATATTTATGATCAATTTTAAGGGACCTAAAGTATCTAATCGCAGGATAGATAAGCTGGTCTTTCAATCTCCAGCCAAAGGGCTGATACCGTCGTTGATACCGTCGTTGATACCGTTTCTGATAACGTCGGTTGATAACATCTGATAACATCTGATACCGTCGTTGATACCGTTTCTCTGATAACATCTGATAATCTCTGATAGCATCTCTGATACCGTCGTTTATACCGTTTCTGATAGCGCATCTAATAACATCGTTGATACCGTTTCTGATAACGTAGCTGATAACGCATCTGATAACGCATCTGATAGCATCTCTGAAAACATCTTTGATATCGTCTTTGATATCGTCTGATTTGTTGTGGAACATCTATGATTTGTTGCGGAACATATCTGTATAATAGCTGAATGTGATTGATTGTTGCTGATTAATTGTGCAAACGAATTGAAGTATCTGACTGTCTGTCTGTCGAACTGTCTGTTCCTCTACATTTGTCGTGACGTGTAAATATCCGGAAATCTAGAAGTCCGAGTGTCGGAGCTGTCTTAGAGTTGTAAACATCCGGGGCGACATGTAGGCTATTGAGGAACCGTGGGTTCTAGTAGATGTTGTATGCTGTCTGAACGTATAACTGTGGTGGATCCGTGAAGGGCAAACGGCCGATAAAAGTATTGGTCAGCCCTAGGTCTTCGGGGAAACTGGGCGGCGATTCAACTGTGGGTGAATCGTACGGTTATACAGGGTCGAGACACATAGGTGTATTGAAATTGTAGTACAATTTAATACATTGTTGTATTTACATGCTTATGTCAGATCACAATAATATTTCAAGGGATTGCATGAAGATCAATAAAAGCTAGCAACTTGATTGAATACAAGTATGTTCGTGCTAGTTGTCGCAGTCCATACGTGCGATAATATAGTTTAATGTTTTGTGTTTGTCATCGTAATATATACTTGCATTAATATAACTTTCGTAAAGGTTCCTTGGACCTGTGTATAGTCCAAGAGATCCCTTTACATCTGAGTTTTTTTTTGTATTGATATTTCATTTATTCATGTATTGTGAATGGTTGTGAGTGTAATTGTGGGTTGAGCGCATGAGTTATTGTGTTGATACATCATTATTTTTTCAATAATAATTTATTTCATAAATTTATATTTTCTTTCACATATTGTGTTTGTGTTGTTCATTTAATCCACCATCCTCTCGGTAACAAATCTGTTACAATGTCAAGTAAATGGGAGCTAAGTACATTTCCCCCAGGATGCACCACGATAGCTGACCTAGTTGAGCACTGAACATGTGACACTTGTATCACAAGATTGACACTCAACCACCATGCTACAGTGGCTCGCTTTTCAAAAGTAAGCAATTTTTTAGCATATCAATTCTGACAAAGTTTTGGGGTTGAGTGGTTTTACATCAAAGCAACGTGTTTAATGCTATATTGTCCTGAGGAAAAGGAAAGTGCTAAGGACACATACACGTGAATCAAAACTTAACCAATAAGCCAGCATGGTTCAAAACGACGAAATATAATCCGTTAAATCAGTTATTACTTTGAATATTATTAACATTTGCAGAGAGAAAGCATATATTATTGAAATATTAGTTGCATGCATAATTATATTTGCTGCTAAGGATTATTCACAGAAGACGATATTTTTCTAATACCAACAAAAAAGAACTTCTAAAAGAAACTTTTACAAATTGTGGATAAAGACGCTCATCAGTTATGCATCTCACCTTTACATACTGATATGCGTGTTTTGTCTAAGGGAAACCTTATATCTCTTTCCTTAGAGTTCAGCAATCCTTGACCTCGGGAAAGAGCCATTTCCTTCTCAGTAAACACCAACGGTAGCAATTATCTCATGACTGCATGTCCTGGATGGCTTGCTTTCTTGGCATACTTCAAGGCATGCCTCGGTCTAATACTGTTCACTATGACATCATGAGAACTAAGGAGTTTTTTTCTGAAAATTCCAAAGAATTGTATGAATATATTAATAATACACTGTTAATATAACTGATCAAACTTAAAAAGTATGTTCTTTTGTTTAAGCAACTATTTATACATAGATTACATATATTATTCCTTAGGTGGCAAATGATATTGTGATATTGTACAATTGTAAAATATTCAAGCATTCGTTTTAAAATAAAACACTTGATGTTAAGTGGTCTTAGTGATCTAGTTTTGGTGAGTTATAAATATTTCATCTAATTGTAGAAATGTGCTTTTAATTAAGACAGTTTAAAATGTTACCGTCTACTTTTTAAGAGTTATCTATGAAATTCTAATAAGTACATATAAGGGCTTGATTGGGCTGTGACATCAATGCGACATCAGCATATTTAAATAGCGGACATTTGTGTGCTTCATTGCAGCAATATTCTTGTGTTTAAAATGAATCATTTCATAGTGTTTGGCATCCAATTTATATAAACATGAGGGCCCTTGGTGCCTGAGTGATATCAAGCAGTTGCCTTTATCAATCACTGCCATTGCACCTCTGTCTCGATGAATTTGAGTCTTGTGCTCAGTCTATGTGGTTACATGAAAAAGTTTTCCAGTAGCTACCCATGGGTCAGTGGTCCTTACAGGGGTTTTCCTTTGTTCTTTGTCAGCCAGTTATACTATATACCATTTTTGACTATCCTACAGGCTTTAATTCTTCTGCAAACTTTAATACAAGTTAAATATGTTTATCACTACAGTTAGAAAAAGCCATTGGACATGATGTGCTCTTTTAGATGGAGAAACATAAGTGTATCCCTGCCCATTTTGCAAAGTGGATTAAAATAATAGATACTTGCTGCCATCAGACATTATCATTCTTCTCACTCCGGAAGATGAAGTCTCCAAAGCTGGTGATTCCACTGCAGCCATCTTTTGTGGTGACCTCTTTGGTGATGAATGGGTGGCATTTGCTGCTGTCGACACTATCGGTGTTGGTGGTGGCAGTAAGAGTTGCTGCTTCTCCTGGCTGTTGCTGACTGTGTGAGTTGTCATTTGACAACTGTTCGTTTGCTTATAATTGCAGGAGTCCTGAAAGAGGCTGATATCTTCATAATTCCTTTCCATCGTTGCATCATATATTTTCTTTGCTTGTCTTACAGTAGATGGAGCATTTCCACTACAAAAAGTTTTAGGTGTTGTGTGATGCATTATGAAGTGATGGGGGAGCTTTTAGTGTGTAGTATGCTGGTTCCTCTGACACAAACAAATTATTTTCCCAAGGAGTTGACTGCTGTGTTTAGTTCTCTAGGGTATTATGTACATTGAAATAATAAAAATTGGAATAAATAGGTTTATTCCACCAAATAATCAAACATATATGGAAATCTTGTTTGGAACACATATTTTAAAAGTTCTCATGAATAACTACCTGATCCGTGTAATGTTCTGTTTACATTATGCATTCTATATTTGCTGAATGTATTTGTTACCTTACTCGATGAATTCTGGCAAAGTAATTCTTAAAATAGGTATCTTACTATACAAATATAATAAGACGAATCACGTTGTTTCAAGTTTGAAGATGATCGTAAAGAAAGTGTCAATCGGTCTATATGAAATAGTGAATTTGCTCAAAATGCACAATGATTTATAGCTGTTTACTTTATCATTTTACTGTTACATGCATCCATTTAAAATGGATAGATACACATAAAACATAAATAACCTTACAGAGAAAAGAAACTTGTATCAAACCAAACGAAGGAAGTGCTTAATGTCTAATCTGATCTTGCTATGTACACTCTATAAACTGGCTTATATAGTAGAGCATTTGTTTCAGAGAAGAGGTGTTCAAGGTTTTAAATCTTGAACGTGTGATTTGATGACTTCAGAATATAATTTTGTTGACACTGTTAAACATGTGTATAAGTATGGAATCCTATCCATGTATTTAACTATACAAAATAGTGATTTAACTAGTATTTAGGTAGAACAGTATTATCTACAGTTCTACAGTATTATCTACAGTTCTGCTAGTGAAATCACTTTATTTTTTATAATTCACTTAGTACTTGTTTGTATCTACAGATGAAATGTATTTGCAGCTGCTATATGACTGTACATCTCTTCATAATCTAGAATATTTTCTTTTATCAGAAGACATGAAAAACTCTAGAAACATCTGTGTTGCTCACAATAGGCATGCTTCTAATTTCAGTATTACTGAAAGTCCTTTCCATTTCTATATAATTTAAAATATATATATGTCATTTGTTGGCTCTCTTCTTACATAAGATGGCATTGATATATGCATATTACAGCATATATATCTGTGTTTGTATATAGAGTGATTACCCAGTGTATTATATATTATTCATTTAATTTAAAAATGAATTTTCAAACAAATTCTTTTAAATGCATAAAATGGGAGTGATTACAATATTTGTTATGAGATAAAACAAACCTGGTAACTTTTTTCTGTCCGGATAAGAAGTTTTATTAATGTCTTGTTCTATGACCCTCCAAGTTTCTGTGAGTGGTTATTCTTTAGCGAATCATTGCCGATTGTGGAAGGGCTGGAAAACTTGTTAATGAGTAATGTTTGGAGCATATCTTGTCTGGTTTTACAGCTGTGAAAGCCTCCATTTTCTGCTTCTCAGCCTTATATCATGAAGGTGTCACCTTTGTTTTATTTTCATTACATCTTAATTCACTGCCTCTTTCTCTGTTTTACGTTCTCTCAGTTTCTCAGTCTATTTTCACTTCTTCTTTCCAGAAGAAAGGAAGATCTTTAGTGTTGTTTGATATGTCAAGCTGAAACATATCCTTCATACTTTGGCTTGAAGGACTTGATGACAGATTTATAAGATACCTTGGCAAATTTGTGATCAGTGCTTCCTTATCAGAAATAATTTATCTTTTAAAATGTCTTTTTTAAAAACATATTTAATGTTTCACTTATGTTTTGTTAATTTTATTTTAAAACCAAGAAGAGATTTTAAAGATTTTTATCTCTCTCTTTCTCTCTCTCTCTCTCTCTCTCTCTCTCTCTCTCTCTCTCTCTCTCTCTCTCTCTCTCTCTCTCTCTCTCTCTATATATATATATATATATATATATATATATATATATATATATATATATATATATAGATATATGAATCGATTAAAGCAAAGTGGCAAAAATATGTATATGCATAAATAGTAATAATTGTTTCAGCACCCATGCAGCAGTGGCAAATTATGACTGTTCTGGTATAGCAATGGTCATTGCACTGGTCTGACTATTCTGATATTTAACAAGCACCACAAGGGTATTTAAAATACAAAATGTCTTACTTTGTTCTTAAAATTCTACGTTTCGCAGTCAATAATTTCTTACAATGAAATTTTCTTTACTTAGCTTAAAATGGCTGTTAACCTCAGTGCTGATAGTCTGACAGTTATTATATAAATATCTCATAATGGACAATGCTTAAGAATGTATTTACTTGCTTATTTGCAACGTACACAGTTGTTTTATCTTCATGCCTTAATTAATATTCATGATAAAAATTAAGTACAAAAAGAAATCTAAGATGCAACTAAGCTGGCATGACAACCACTGAATAGACTGATTATATGCAGAGTGTACTTAGATTTTTACTTACCACTTATTTTTACTATAACTCCACTGAAGAACTTGCAACCCCAATTAATCGCCACTTCTTTTATAGAGAACTGTGTCTTCATTTTCAAAGAAGGATTGCTTTTTGATACAACATTAAAGGTTTCATCTTCATGAAATTCAATACAAACAAACATTGTGTACATTTGGAAAATGCTAGTCTTAGACTATTAGTGATCAAACTACAGTGATGATTTCCAATTTTGAAATAATGAGGCATTATGGGATTCATGGGGTCCTCCTGCACGGTCTTGATTATTTATAAATAAACTTTCATATTGTAGAATGGATTCTGTGCTAATCAAATGTTTACTCAATTTGTAGAATGTATGCAATGTCAATATCTGTCTATGAGGTAGTGATTGAGTACTTTAAATATCTTTATAAAAATAATTGTTGTTTAACAAATTAATGTACCGCCTTCAGGTGGCCTCACGCTCTGACCTTAATCTGGAGGGAAAAAACTGCTGATACAACATATACTGCTGATATAATGGTTGGATTTGTTAATAATGGAATTATGGATATTTTGTTTATAGTGCTACATATATGATTGGTGGAATAAATATTGAAATAGTTCACAAACACGTTGATGGTGCTACAACAATAATTGGTCTAGCTATAGATTTCGATGATTATACAAGATCAGCTGGTCCATCAATGTTGTTTGCTAAAGATACTTCTAATAATCCTGATAGTAGAAATGTAACTATTGGTAATGTAAGAAACGCTGCAGGAGCTGCAGAAACACCTGCCTGCGCTAAATATAATCTATGATGATATCAACTTATTATTCATTACATGTCGATCAACTTTAAAGAGTGATTATAGAAGATTTTAATGTGCAATACCACTTTCTCACATCTTCATGATTTTGTAGAAATGTTATTAAAGTTATTTTTGGAACTAAACATACATTTGTGCTTGTAAGAAACACTACTGATGATGATGCGATCTGGCAAAGTATTCTTATCAAAAAACATTTTTTGTGGAAGCCAGTAATGACTCCATTTATTGCTGAAGAACAAACATTGCTCGTTTTTAGGGATCAAGGTGGTAAATTGATGCTATCATGGTTGACAGTAACTACAGATAGTGTTCAAACCACAATTGATGGTTTATTTACATGGCATATAGCATACAGAATGGTGTTTCTGCACCACGACATCTGTTTATTTCTTTTCAAAATACTAATCGATTAAATTCGCAAAAACATAGTTATGTGATTTTTGATAAACTCGGTGCTTTCATGTAGGATTAGTGGTCAACAAGAACCATCTGAAGATATTTTGATTAATTTTCAACAATTGTTGAACTATGGAGGCATAACTTAAATCGCTGCTTCCACCATTGTGATAATGAGCGTTTTTCCAATTCATTTACTGCCAGTAGTCAGTTTCATAAAAACGTTTATTCAGTATGTCAGAGCTGGTCAATTTCGTTTGGTCAGTGTCCAGCAGGGTCTCAAAACCATCACGAAGGAATATGGAGATGTTATAAGCATGACGATCCGTTAATTTGCCTTCATTTCAACAAGTCTTTATAATGATGAAAATCTGTGTGTCTGACCCATTGTCTACGGAAAAAAAATCATCTGTAAACTTTTAACTAAATGTATTTCAAATTCAATTTTGTAATAACTTGTACACGTGTTCTTAAAACTTAGGTCCAAACAGATAGTTAATCGGGAAGTAGGCTAGTTATTTTACATCGACATAGACACTTTATATGCTTTAGTTTTAGATGATGGTAATGTTCTTAAGAAAATATTTGATATTCAGGAATTCTAAATAATTTTAAAAGCCTATTATAGCTTGTGTTGCATATTGCATGTTTTTCAAGTCCTGCAAGATGATCTTGAAGTGCGGTACCTCGCCAGAAGCATGGGAAATGTTATTTCCCTGACGCAGAGGACAAGACCGAGTCGCAGAGGTAGAAAGAGCATATAATAACCGATGGATATCTATTTAGAAAAAAAACAAGTAAATGCCGCCGGAAGTGCATCCTGGAGATGCTACGAACGTGATTGTAATGGGCGAATTAAAGTGATCGCAGTGGACACAAGCACTGTGCTTTCTTAGTATAATTATGCTCCAGATCCAGAAAGCAACAAAGCGAAGAAGACCGTAGTAGAGAACAGTAGAAGAGCAATGACCACCGTCGAGAGACTAAGGCAATAATTCATCAAATCTCTCTCAGAATTTCGTTGCAGACTGCGAATATTTTGCCATCGTATACGGTTTCACAGAGAGCGATCGAACGACGGAGAAAGAAAAACGATATTGCATATGCCAATATAACTTCATTAAACGATTTTCCCCTTCCAGAATCTCAGCAAAACTCTACAAGAGACACAAATTGTCTTCTGTGGAATTCGAGTGAGGATGAAGATGCTCTCATTCTGATCTTCGGAACGACTAAAAATCTGACCCATCTACACTAAAATGATTACTGGTTTATCTACGGTACTTTTAAGTTGTGCCGGCACTATTTACTCAGCTATTCACTATCAATACTTTAATTAACAACTCGGCCTTTCCTCTTGTCTACGTTTTGCTGCCGGTAAAAGACCAAACAGAGTATGGCTATGAACGTGTCAAGCAGAAATTTCTTAAACTGCTTCCAAGTTTTAATCCTGCATGAATTATGGCCATTGCGAGAAAGCCAGTCTAAACGCTTGTGCAACCATCTTCCCAGGAGCACTGTTAAGAGGATGCTTCTTCCATCTAGGACAAATATTTTGGGGCGCATAGTACAAGAATGTCATTTAGCGGATTCGTACCGTGATGATGCAAATGTCCTCATGTATGTCAAAATGCTTTTAGCCCTCAGTTTTGTTACAGCTGTAGATGGTTCAGACGCTTTTGGTGAGTTAGTGGAAAGCTGCCGTACGGAACTTACACCAATCAATGATTACTGGGAGGACAAGTACGTGAGAAGATATAGAAGAAACCATTGAGAAAATCTGAGATTTGTTATTGGTCTCTGGAACATGCGCGACCGTTTAGACGACAGTTAACCACGCACTTATAATTCGGTTGATACATGGCATCGGTCATTTTAACCGACAGTAGGCTGTCATCATCCGTCTGTCTACAAGCTGGGTGACGACTTTCGCAAGGAGCAAGATCATGCTGAGATTATGATTGAACGATATCGAACAGGATTTAGACAGCATGAGGCATCCAAATCAAAGTACGTCAGACTTACAATCAACGCCTGATAGCTTTGGTTCCAACATACGGCAACGTACCATTGATTGAATATCTGCGCGGTATCGCACATAACGTTGCAATCTGAAAAATGGTCAACATAACAAACTTTGTTAAACGATATGTATGAATCTTATTTATTTGATATATTACCCTTGATCATTTTTGCATTCCGCGCTTTCAACGGAGAGCTTTTGATTGGCGCGCAATTGTCGCTGCGCACATTCATCTGCGGCTTTTGACCTGCGCGCTAACGATGGGACAGCACATGTAACACCATCCACCATATGGAATGTGGCTAAACATGGGAAAACTTCATAGCATTCACATATATATTCAAAATATCACACATACACACACATGGGTATAATCTTTTCCTCCAAACAAGGCTCTATCTTAAAGGCTGAACACAAATGTCCTGTGTGTTACAGTGTGCAAATTTGTTGATGATGATCATGGAAAATGTTCAACATAGATGTCGACAATTTTGCATTCAAACATTTCTTTCCATTTGTATTATTTTTTAAATTTATATAATAAGAAAGGTCTTAAACTGTGGTCTTGCATTATAAGTTCAAGGTACTTTATTCCACACAAGTCAAGTAACGCCCTAGCACCCATTATATTAAAGTCGCAAGTATGTGAAAATGAATTCACTCACTGATTTTCTGTTTCTACGAGAGATTCTATTTGCATTTGGGCCTTCTGATAAGCATAAATGCAACAACAACATTATAATTTCAATTTTTGACATCAGTTCAAAACAGCAGTCACCAATTCTGGAGAACTACTCACTTACAATTTAACTAAAATCAGTGATACATATGTACTATATAATAATATTATTATATACTACACGTATTAACTCATTTGAACTGTAAGTAACAATACAAGCCACTGTGATTGTCACCAAATATTGACTCCAAACTGCTGAAATGTTGCAGCATACTAAACTGAACGAAATGAGTCATTACTATTATCATAGTATTTTGTCATATCTTCACCATTTCAGTACCATCGACCCACCAACCTGTAGTCTGTACTGCACGTACAATCGAAAATTAGGCCAGTTATCATCAAGGATAGAAAGAAAATAGAATTTACAAAATAAACTACTGAAAGTAAAAGTCCGGGAGTGACTCCGACAGTTAATATTGAATGTAGCATGGTGCAAGCCACAAAACGTCCTGGTCCAGCTGGAAAAATTCGTCTTGAAACGAAACCTATATAACGCTAGGTATAATGTTGGCCATCCGTAATATAGTCAATCATTCACACCTACCTTTTCAATGATATGGATAGATGCGTGAAAAGCAGCATTATTAGAAATGAGAGGACTTTAGATGCACAAGGACCTCCAAGTGTGTTCTATTTATTTCCATTTAAAAATATTTTCTCCTTCTTTTTCGGCGTACCGGTAAACAAGTATTATTTGATACTTTTTCAACACTAATCCACCATGTTGGCCAATTCAGCGCGCCGGGTGATTCTATACGTGATTGCTGTAAACATTGGATCACATCTTGTTTTTGGTCTAAACTGCAGTTTGTATCAAAATAAATCGATCGAATTTTAATTAAAGAAATTAATATTAATAGTGTACAAAAACATTCCACATTTCTACTATAGGAAATACATTATTTAAAAGATGGAAATGATTATCATAGAACACTAAAGATTTTTAATCCAAATCTAAGTTTTCAAGTTGTCTCCCACGTACATTATCGTCTGCTGTGCAAGTTATCAGCTTGTCGCAATAAACATAATTTTCAAGATATTTACTGCTGTTTGGTCTCTTTCCGAATTTTTTTAGTATTTTTCCCAATAAACGAGACATTGTAAACGCATTAAATTCTATTTATTGCTGTTTCTCTTTCACAAACATCTAAGCTTTTTTTAATTTATAAAATATTTAACTTTTACTAGGTTTTGTACAAGATCAGTTTAGTTTGCTTAATATCTCTTGCCATTTTTTGGCATTGTTACAATGAATTTTGAAAAACCAGCTATGAACCAAACCTATGTACTCGACTGGAATGTTGATAGAGTCCATAGTAATGTATTCATTTCCATAGCCCTTTGCATAAACATTATATCTTTTCAAACCAATGCGCCGAATAGGCTGAGATATCGATACAGGGGAGTAATCTATTTCTGTTAAAGTCTGTATCATATCTCTTTAGCTCAGAAAATGCACAAAAGACCAAAGAAAACAATCATTGTCATTTGGATTTATACAGTAGGTCAAACAGCAGAAGGGAGAATGAACAGTCCAAATTAATGGAAGGTTTTTTATAGCATAAAACTTCGCACCAAAATGAAAATACAAGCGTCAAAACATTAGACAACTGCGAAGGTGAACAGACGACCTTTTAGAGCAGTCTGTTTTTTGAAAATAAAACTTTCTACAAAATGAACAGACAAGCTTAACCGAGTCATCTAGCCGGGTTATTTTCTTGTCAGTCGATTTTTCTTTACTGACCTGTTGGTTGTCACCCTGTGTGTATAAACAAAATGCGGTCAGTTGGCAGATCTCTCATCCAAACATTTTATTGATACCTATGCACTATCACAACCGAGGATCATGTATATTTATTGTGATAAATCCATGACGCATCTGTATTTTCCTATAGACACAATAACTTAAAGGTGTTGGCCCTAAATGTTCCCAGAGGATCTGTAATTTAGGGTCAACACTTTTTAAATCACACTGGGGACGTTTATGGTCAATGGGAATTTAACATGGGGAATATTGTGACTATAGCGAGAAGGGTATAGGGTAACATGTAAGTCGACGTCAGGGCACTGAACATTGGCAACAATTATAGGAACATGTATGCACCTGGTTGACCTTAATCGGGACCAGAGAGTGGAATATGGAAATAGACTTATATAACACATACAACAATCATCATGGAGGTTGAACATACCTTTCGCTGAAATCTAATTTGCTTAAAAATAAAGCTTCCGACGAAAATGAAAAATATAAGCGTAATAACGCCAACCGGAAGTACCTACCTGATCAGAAGTTTCTCTAGTTGGGTTAGTTTACGTTCTTAATTTGTCAGTCGTTAGTGTTTTTAAAATTTTGTATGTATGTTCGTTTAGCCATTGAACGTTTCGTTGAGGTCGCACTCTCCCTGCTGTTATAATTAAATCATTATTATTATCAATAACGTGGCACCAGCCAAAGACTCTTACACAGCCAGTCTGGTCCGAGAGCGAATAGAACAAAATAAAGACATTTCGTTGTTATTAACATTAATGATATTCCATCCATCGTTTGTAAGGCACTAAAGTCAGTTTTCTTCCATCCATTTGCTTCCAAAGGTCACGTCTGAGATCTTTATTCTCCATATGTCCATTGTATCTTCTTATTCTCTCTTCTACGGCGAACAAATTATTTCCCAGAATCCCAAAGTAGGACGTACTATTGTTTTAGCAAACTGTTATATCAAGGGTAAAGCCATCCGCGTTGCAGCAACATCTTTTTCTTTTGAGGAGTTTGGTATTTGATTTAGGACGAATTGGCAAATAACGTACCCATGTATGGTTAAGCATTGTTTCTGAAGTAGAGACAAAGGTATCCTGTCTTTCAAAACAATTAAATAACATTCGAACACGGTATCGATGACATCTTTGGAGTCCGTTTGAATGACTTGTTTTAGCATGGGTAGAGATTTTTTGGACAGAACAGACAAGATGTCCCAGTGTTTAGTTAAACGAGGAGGTAGTCATTTCCTTTCCTTTTTCTTTGGGGAGTGAAGAAGGATGTTTTCTGTGAATGGCATCTTGGTTTGATGGCTCCTAAAATACACTGACGTCGATCATTCACACCCTTCCATATTTTTTGACTATCGCTTCGTCACAAAGGTAACGATGTGTTTTCCAACAATCGCCAATAAAACCTCCACTTTGGTGACTCCTCTTTTTCTTTGGATAAATACGTCTTTTCTGCGGGTGACATTGATTCTTCGCTGTGTTTTATCAGATGGCTAGACTGTATGTTTTCTTTTTCCTTTCTGACGAGAAGACACACGATGGTACTGGTGTGCACGTCTTTGAGGTAGCATATGTGGATGTTCATGATCAAACACAAAATATACACTGAATTCTACGGCTTCAGACGTGTCCTTTATCTTATTGTCATGAGAAGGTTGCAAAAATATTGGTTGATCCACTCTTTTAAAATATTTTGTTCAAGATAGTATGCAAACTGATTGACCATACGATATATACCAAACATTCTGACCATTTCTTTGGACGAAGGTATCTTTTGAGGAGGTGGAGTCGATGATTGGCTAAGAGTTTTTCTTTTGGATGACGAGACTCTCCTTGTCTTTTAACTTTGACATTTTGGATAGGATAACGACGATGGTGACGGTATGAACGATTTGAGTCAGAAGCTTTGAGTGCCCAGTAGCACAGAAACACTGATTCCCTTCATTTACCACAAGTCACTTTTAAACTGGAATGCGCCGCCTACTGATTGTCTTTACGTCGTTTCAATTTGATGACCGATTACACACGTCGTGGAGGGGTTCGCAACGGACTAACGTTTTTGATGTTCTTTCTTGGACAAATCCAGTAAACTGTGTAACATTTCCAGTTTCACATGGACCTAATTTTGCGGGCAGGTACTTTGTGAGCAACTGCCACTGCAGCTAAAGAATTGTTTTGGAGACGCAGGTTTCGAGTGTGAAATTGGGTTTGGCTGGCATGATCAGCAACGGAGAAATGAAAGGACAGGAGTGTACTGGAGATTCAGTAACCATTGATGTATGTCTTGGTTTGCGAATGTAAGGTCTTGTCCTGGCCGAAGAAACTTAATTGCTGATAGAAGTTATTTTTTGTGGACTTTTCTTGTTATGTGGGCTTTTCTTAATCTGGGGATAATTATGTAACCTGGTTAAGCCACCACTGCTCTTTGTATATTTGCTCCGTTTGGCTTTTTTGGGAGTGACTTTTTCATTGGGGAGACCATTGGGAGCATTGGGATTCCATTTTAAGAGGGAACAAATAATGACACCTCCTAGAGAACCGCCACCACCATGTTTCAAATTATTTTGTTTTGTTTGGGTTAGTGGAGGGTTTCTCTGAGATTGACTTCTAAGACAAAAGAACGTATTTGTGGATTTGTTTCGTGACTGCTGCCGTACAAGGCACGAATCAATTTTACAGGAAGATCAAGTGTCTGAGGTTGTTTTTTAATATAGATTTTTGTCGTTAATTTGACGACGGGGACTGGCAACAGACGTGAAACAGATGGGTACAAAATAGCAAATAATCGGTGGTGTGGATGGGGGTGGGAAATCCACAATTAAACATGCGTGTCAGGTTTTAGTGGCCAAGGTGTTCTTAACTGTTTGGCTAAGACTTGCACTTGCACAATTTATCTCTACGACTTTTATACAGGAACACGTAATGAGCATTGAGACTACTTTGTTGAAACAAATTTGTGTGATGTAAATGACACTGACATTACGATGATGCCCTTTTCGCGTAAACCCCAGTTTAATCTGTTTTTTTTTGTCTTCTCCTAACACGTAAAAAATGGCCAGATGGATTTTACTGGTGGTCAGACTTGATTCCGTTGTCATAGTTTAGAATGTTTTCCACAAACACGAATTAATAGCTTTGACGTTTCTCTCAGAAGGCTGTACGCCGATTGCCACACGTTGAAACACGAAACGATGCTTTGAAGTGGACGATAGATCAAATGATGTTATGCTCGATCAACGTTTGACAAATTTGGTTTTGCCTGAACCGCTATGTTCGGCAATTAACTTGTTAACGGGATGGCAATGATACAAGACCTCCCAATTAGCACGATCTAAGTGTTCGTCGATGACATTGAAAGTGGAGGGAGAAGGAGCAAAATCAGCATAAATAGCTATAGTAGTGTAGGGAATGTCGCGTTGAACACAAAAGCATACAAGGCAAGAGTTTTCTAGACTTTTTTCAGAACAAGAGTATTACAAAAACTAAACGGAATAACACGAAAGATAAACATTTATAAAAGAATAATGGTTAAGTACAACAATAAAATACACAGTTCACCGATCAACGTAGAATGCAAACATGTCTCTGTACAACATGTTGATGGTAACCACAGTGTCCTAAGAACAGTGTGTAATGTTTTCACAGTCTCAAATTTGGGTACAGTCACACTGGTAGCCTCCCGGCCAGGGCTTCTTATTCTTCTGACACAGTCACTAACAATGGTTCAAAATTCACTTTTTTGACTGCAGGCTAGATTTTAGGATTTCAACTCATTGTTTGTGCAAGCCTCAAAACCCTAACATTTTCAATTACGTACATCTGTCCAGTAAGAATGTAAGTCTCAAGCTAAGCACATAACATATTATAAATGTTCAGTGCACCTAAACGTTGATGAAGCTTGCTTTCTCCCTAGAGGTCGAGAAATATCAAGATGAATGCGCAAGGATTTTAACAAAATTAGGCTCCACTTTCATGTTGTATTTGGTGGTAAGTATTATTCGTAAAATTTCCACAAGGAATATGTAACAAGATAACCCGATGGATTTTCGGATTCACAACATAACATTTTTGACGATGTGATAAATACCTTGTTTAATAATGAACGACTTGACTATGCAATTAAGTTATAAATTAGAGTGTGTATATTTATCCAAATATTCGATTAATTAATACAAGAACGCATAAAGGTAATAAAGAAAAATACAAACAAATTGCTTTACAAAATACAAACACAAAGGGTGAATGATTCACAGTGACTAAACAATGGAAAGATGGATATAGATTACGCAGCTAGCAAACAAATGTAGAATTGTACTCATTTAGTAGAATGAATTCACTCCTAGTGAAATTATGCACACGAAAAGGATATCTAAATAACTGATCTTTACAGTCCCGAAAGATATAATGGGTTTTATGAATCCCAAAATTAGCCCACAGTTACAAGATTATGTGCAAGGAGATACATTCCGTCGTCAGAACACTTTACTTTAGCTTCAGGGCTGCTAGGTCCAGCTTACCAGCTGCTACGACAAATTGATGTGGTAGGCTTTACATCTAGAGCCACGTAGACCTCGATCACTCTGATAACAACTTGGAACGCTCGGGTACCCCTATAGTTACTCCGAATATTTCAGACAGCTCTACACTTTCAGGATGCTCCGGACACTAAACGCTGGACAAAATCGGACACTACTGACAATGGACACTCCTTATACTGGACACGCTACTCTGGACATTCCATACACTGAAAACTCCAGACACTGTAAGAGAAAGCTTGCTAGCAGCATTTCGTGGGTAAGTGGTACAGCTAGGACATTCCAGATAATGTACATCACCGGACAACTTTCAGACACTGGACACTCCAGATGCTAGACAGCTGAAAACACATACAATATCGTGTACTATATATATATATAAACGTGATGTTGTTGTTGTTGTTGTTTGGGGTTTAATGCCATTTCAGCACACGATATGCTATGCATGGCGGCTAGTATTAATGGTGGAGGAAGTGCCCGGGAAAACCCCAGAAAGAACCACTTACCCACGAAATGCTGCTAGCAAGCTTTCTCACATATCCACATTGCTCGAATCTGACACTGGAACCCACGCACACAGAGGTAATATGGCAGTGATCGGTAACGGAGAGCGCCTTAGACCACTCGGCCACTCTTTGTCAAATCATAGAAATGTAATAACTTTATACACGGTACGTTATACAGGTGATACAAAGCTACAATATACAAATATTTACGTGGTAGAACAATAGTGATTTCGTATATACAAGAAATAAATAAACTTACCTAACTCAACAACTGGAGAAGTGCCATTCTTATAGTAGACCGCTGACAGACAAGACAATCCGTAATGTAAGAGCTTTCCACACGGTAAGGCATTTATGCACAGATATTTTCTGTGCATTGAATGCATACGGATTAATTCATAAAAAGCACTTCGCACGTGCGGCATAGTATGGACCTAACTCACTATTTTGAAATACGGCATATTTTATAGATTAATCATCCAAGGGTATCGTTGCAGTTGCGTCACTGGGGGGGGGGGAGTTGCGGGAAGTGCGGACCGCAATGGGTGACACCACCTCAGAGGGGTGACAAAAAAATGAAAACTTGCAAATTTTACAGAGATCACACTGCTCGATCTAGTCGAATTTCATTAACGGATAACCGATCATAGTTAAATACATGACGAGCAGGCACACGGTACCACCATGCAGTCTGCAGAGCGTCTGGTGCTTTTTTGAATGAAATTCAGAGATGGAGAAAAATTTGTTGTTATTTGATACAGATCTTAAATACTTTTACCTTCTGACCTTCAATTAATTTGTTTTTGTTCTTGTCATTTTTATACTGTGGACTTATTTTAAGAAGAAATCCATGGTGGAAGTCTGGAGGCGTGACACCACGAGTTTACCGCACTGGGTGACACCAACCCTAGCGACGCTGCTGTATCGCTGTACGCCAAAATCGAAACTCGATTACGCGAATTTAATAATTAATCAAAAGGGTTTATACAATTCCGTGACTGAATATACTGGAAAACGAAATCCCAGAAAGCAAGTCACTAAGAAACACTACGCGTCGACCCCAATTGATGGGACACAGTTCTTGTAATACGTGTTGATAATGCTTTACCGATTGAAACCTCTCATTGATTACCTTCCACGGAATCTGTTGTATTACGAGTAATAAAAACTGTGGCAAGGTGCCCAGTTTTATACCATCTTTTCTTTGAAGCAATATATGTATTTTCTGCACAGAGATACTCGCACTTCAGTATCAAATCTAAATCGTTCAGTCACTAACATACACATCACACTTCTTTCAGAATTTTAATCTTTAAATAAGTTTACATAGTGTAAAATATTTTAGTAATCCTCGAATTCCTCTGGAATTCGATCCAGTATGTGAGCCTCGTAGTAAAAACAAATCAGAAACATACCGAACAACATTCAGCTGCACAAGGTCTGATCACTGCAACACTATCATTTGAGTCAGAGCTCTTATATCATGCAGGTACCAGTGATTTAAAAATCACTGACGTAACGGATGAAATTCGTATATGTTTTTGACTTGTATGTTGATCAAGTCTCTAGAAATGCGTTCTCTCAACTCCACAAACAAACCACAAATGTTATCTATCTTGCAAAGTATCCATGATCATTTCGTCCAGTGTTTAAACCCACGTTAAACATCATTTCTGAATGTCTAGGAGTTTTATATAAAATCTTCTCTTATAGCGAAAGTTTCAGACATAGTGAATCATTTCTGACCACTGTCAGTCAGGGAAACGGTCGAGAATGGTAATACAATCTTCTGATGTACGAAGACCCCACACTTGATTCATATATAATTATGACGCGTTGGTTGACTTTTTTCACTTTCCACTTGTGATTTACTCGAAACAAACGACACAAACGTTCTACAGACACCAACTGAGATTTCGATCTGGCAAGTCCCTGCCAAACTTCCATGGTGATCTTCTCTTGCAATTCGTTTACCTCCTAGCCATTCTGGTTTCTTAAGCAACATGGCATGTCACTTCAATGACAAGAGTCCCATAAAAGGAAGATAGTGAGACCATTGAGCATGTTACAGGCAAACAAAATCACTACAACAGTAGAAACGTCAGCTGCGGTAAATTCTTCGGCGATAGGTCCTGCAACACATTTTAGCCATTTTTATTTGAAGTTTTCTAACTGACTTTCAAGGTTAAAATATTCAAGAAAACGAACAGGAAATACTCGTTTTTTACAGATTTATTTCCATGAGGGCACGATAAAATTTGCAGGAGTTTACTTACCGTTGCATGACATCCGTAGGGAGGGGGTAAACGCATATCTCACGCAGAGTTGATATCCAGTAAAGAGTCTACTATAACGAGTGGCATCTCTTTCTCATCCATCTGGTTTGACACGCACAGCATCCCATTGTATGGTTGGAGTAGTAGTAGAATCGCTAATTTTACAGCGTACACCAACCATGCAATTGCATGGTACAACATCGCACTCCGATACGCATTATTAAAGCAAGGACACTTACAATTTCCTTTGGCAACTTCTGTTGCAATGCCTGGATCTAGTCACACTATGAGAAGGTAACAAATCCGTTACATTCCAGTACTTGAATGATGTATTAAAAGCATTCATCTTTCTCGCTTGGTCTTTATAGTTACAGTGAACTATCGGTCTTGGACGTTTTTACCCTTTTTATATGCTGACCAATATTGACGTGATTGTACAATAGAGTAAAGTGGTTAGGAAAGAGCAATCATCCTTTGGAACACGATTTGATAGACTTCTTCCATGGGTTGACTGACGATTTGGTGTGTGGGTAAACGTACAATAGTATGCGGTTCATAAGTGGTCACTCTAAATTTTCGATCCTCTCCAGTCTGCAAGTCTTCTTTCAATACCCCAAAGTTCATAACTCGACTGGTGAGATAATTGAGAGTCAGTACCTAAAATTTACACTCCGTCTGCATTTCACCTTGTTCGTCTTGGTATTCGTGGCCGTAAGTTTTAGGACCCTTACTAGCAAAACATAGAATCTTGTCGTCGGGGGGCTTGTCCGTACATGCTTCTAAACAGTCTGCTTCGATGTTAGTGTAACAGTGGCACAGCCAGAGGGTGTAGATGAAACTGTACGTGTTAAAATACAACACACAATCCCGCAACAGTTATTAAACTTCGTACAATTTTAAGTGAGCATAGTCTTTCAAGTAAGCCACAAGTATGATATTTCCAAATTCGTCGTCTTTTAGAAAGTCCAGTTTCATTTCGTAATTGATTAAGATCAAGTCCTCGCGAATAATGTCCAAGTGTTTTATGTACTTAGTTTTATCGTGAATCATTGGAAATAGCGAGAAGGTTCTGATAAATACTCTGTATTGTGCCACTTTACCCCACAAGCAATGTAACATCACTTTGGCAAACGATCGCTTTCCTTCTTTTTTCTCCACTTGGTATAAATCGATATCTTCCTGCTCGCAGTATACCACTTAGAAATACATTCGGTCTTCGGGAGTGTGACACACGTCCAATTGTTTGATTACGTCTTCTCGCTCGTTCGTCCTCCGTACAAACTATTCTGTGGGTTTAGTGGGTCTACTAGCTTGAAATGTTCCCCGATGCGTTTAAACTAGGGGTCGGTTTTAAACGGTGATCGTCTTCGTGTTCCCAATGTTTCCACCACTTGGTCGCCTTATTGTTCCAACTTAGACCGACGCTGACAAGTCTCCCATTGTCCATTGTAGGAACTGATTTGTGGTGTCACGTTGAGGATAGAAGATGGAACATCCGTGAAATAATCACCCCGTTAAACTCGTACACGATTTTAGGGTCTTTTAAGTACCAACCATCCACCGGATATGTTCCTATGGCCTTTTCGCCTCCATCGACTCGGGCATGTTGAATTCATAATTTGTCTTCCTTGCACACAAGCAATGCATCCAGCGTATAGCTTTGACTGAGTATTGACCTTTAACAAAGTTCGTTGTTCTGAGGGCTGATGGCAGCCAGGGTGTTGTCGGTTATGAATCTTTGCCCGTACACTTAGGAACAGGCTTTGGCGATGGTGTAAGCTTCTTTTAAATGATATATAACTCCGTGGTCCATGAATAATTTTCGAAATATTCCACAATAACGCCGTAAAATGTCCATGTCCGAACGACAACATTTTAACATTTCTTCCTGAAAGTCGAAGGGCTCCAAAGCGTGAGTCTGGTACCAAGCGTAGAAGTATTCTCGTTGCTCGGTAAGCATGTTGTCGTGGTCGCAGTGTGAACCTCAGGCAAATGGGGTAAAACTACATGTCGATTGGCTTTCGGTATTGAAACAACGGAGATAGCCTTAAGTCATTCTTGCATTCCAAACCTTGTAGGCTCTCGACATGGCCAAGTAACTCATCCATTGAATGTATTAACTGCACTTGTTCCACTTGCATGGAAAGTATTTTGGCTCCGTTCAAAGTCACTTTCGGATGTTCAGTACATTGTTCTGTATAGTATCTCAAAATAAACTGACCATCGTATCCCGTGAAATTATGAGCCATTACCGTGGCATAGCAATGGCAATATCCGTAAGGTTCCATGTCTTCTTGACTCCACGTCTCGTCGATGGGGTTAAAGTTCCAATGAGCGATATAAGGACAGCGTGTTCGACCCTCGAAATTTTTTTACGTCCTTCAAGAATCTTGCTACATTGTGGGCAGTGACTAAAGAAATATTAGGAATATGAATGCCGGTCTATTGTATTCATTCATACTAAACAGATGAAATTCCCGTTCTTCTGGTCATCATCTTTTTCTACTTCCTTACTAAAACGGGAAGTAGCATTTGTGTTCATTGTCCATAATTTGGTGGTGACGAATGTGACGTCGTTTCCTTTCACTATTCGCACGTATGACTTGTCAACATGTAGGGCACAATCTCAGGAGTTGATAAGCACTTTTTCCGCTGTGATCCTTGCCACTTCAAATGCTGATGGTATAAGGTTGGATTGACAAACGTTCGCTGACAAGCAGGGCAATGCACTATATATATAGAGAGAGAGAGAGAGAGAGAGAGAGAGAGAGAGAGATTCAATGTCTTTCCTTCCAGTTTTATGTTCACTCTCAAACTGACCAAAACAATTGAAGAGCCTACAAAAGTCGAACTTCTGATCAGAGAGATTCGTGAGGTTTCATACAAAAGTTTTCTCCAGACATGCCGACGGACTAATCTCAAAACAAAACAGCTGACAGAAAAGAAAAGGTCAAGATAACTGTTATTATTGTAAAGAGAAATGATGTTCTCTTTAAACTGCCTTAAGAAACAACAAGAACAGGAAGACGTGAGAGGGATACCGAACAGGAAATTAAGAGGTATCCTCTCCAAAGGTAGAACCCCTACACAATCAGAAAGACAAAAAAAGAAGACAACACGCAAAAAAGGAAGAGGAGAAGACAAAATCTGTGACAGCGAATAAATTCGAACAAACAAAAAACAAAAACTGAACAAAACCAAAGAATAAATCTATGAACCTTTTAAAGTGTTCTGTTTTGAATTAAATTTTGTAACATTTGTACCAGAATAGACCAGACAGGAAAAACGTATGCATCATGTTTTGAGTTTTTAGACTAATGACATATCGCTACACTCAAGCATTCACTCGTACACCATGGGGTAGAAAGCAATTTTGAGTTTTAATTTATTTGGAAAAAATTGATACTATCTCTTTTCGAAAGAAGTGGGTGGCCATCAAAAGGACCGTTGGGAGTTTGTTTTCTTATTAAAAACAAACTCAGGAACGGGAAAAATCAGCTTTAACTTCCTAAAACCTTTGCCACAAGCAAGGCTTGATTCTGGATTTGCTCCTGTCCATGACTCATTTTCATCTGGAAATACAATTGTGTTGTCTTTGGTAGCCACTACTGTACCATCGTTTATCATCTCAACATCCGGTGCATCCCATTTCTTCGTCTTCTAGTTTCGTTCATGGATGAAAACGTTTTCTAGCGCACCTTTATAAAGAATATAACGTCATAGACTACTCTCTTTGGATTGGAAGACAGATTCCGCACTGTGATTGAATTTTGTAACGCGTATTAGGATTGCTCATAAAACTCAAACCGTTTAGATCCGCTCTTCCACTATTAATAACTGCAGTTAGCTGCATTCCCTTCAGATGTTGACAAATGTAGATTCGTCTATTCTCGTATCCTCAATGCTGTTCCAGACATACCTACCCACATATGTGAAATCAACATAGTCAAATATCAGGATCTCCGTAACGAGCGTTTGGAAAAGAGGAATTTTATATGCAGAGACAAGACTGTTTGAAGAAAATCGTTATCTACGGCCCAGAAGTCAGAAGAAGTTTGAGGAAGAGAAGAACACATATGCGATGCCGTCTATGTTAAAGAAATGATGCTAACTAAGAGAATATCTTTTCAAGGTCCCTCATATGCCTCGATTTTCTTTCTTGCCTAAACAATTTCTGTTAGTGGTTTGTATAATGGTTTTGAAGTTTTTGTGAATGTATATTGTATGTTGTATCTGTTATATAAGGATATGTCTATGTCCTGCTCTCTGGTCTCAGTTCAGGTCAACCCGGTGCACACCTGTTCCTACAACTGTTGAAAAATTCTTACCTATCTTCAGTACCGTGACGTTACCACGCCTGTCCCATTCCTATTCACCATATACAACAACTCCACTTTCCCTTGTTGCTACATAGTCCCAATATTCCCTTATGTTAATTTCCCATTGACCCTAAACGTTCCCAGGGTGATTTAAAAAGTGTTGACTTAAACGTTTCAAGTGAGTCTATAATGTATTTTCCCATAGTCCATAATGTTTACCCTTTAACTACTGGCATCGCTTGGGATTTTGAAAAGATGTTTTTAAATTTGTTTATATACATGTCATCGGAGCATAAAATCTGATGAATATTTCGTAGCGTGTGTGTATCAACCCCATTAAAACAACCAGAAAGTTGTAGTTATCTCTGATCACTTCAGGTATTTGCGCATATCATTGACTAATATAAATTACATCCATCTTTAATATCTGTTCGAGTGGGATTTGTTTTGTTTGTCTCCCACCACATAGTTGTACACCACCAAATTATTGACAGCCAAATCGTGATCATCACCGAGGAAGGCTCATTGATATCAGTAAAAATAGAGGCAATAATATGATTGCCGTCCTCGTCCAACAGCTTTGCAGTTTCATTAAAAAATCTTTAAGCATGCTGTTGCATCTCTGATGTTCTGCAGACGGTGCTTCTAAATACAGCTCCCACTTGAGCTAGAACTTTATCAGGTTAAGTGACAGTTGCGTCCTACCAGGCCTAGTTGGGCCTATGATGATTTCACTGATAGAATTTGATAGCTCTGAATGATGCTTGATTGTTTCTTGATTTCCTATCGATGAGAGATCATTGACATTCATGTTGCTGAAAAATGTAATAATTATATTAAGTTATATTGTGTTCGATGCAGAAGACCCACCTTCACCATCGGATCAAAAACATTAACGACGTGGAATTTATAGAAACAGGACCATTATCAACAAAAGATAGCAAATTAAGTTACATCTGAGTTTGAACGAATTTATCCACGAGAAACCTTGCGATGGCAACATTTTCTACAGGTTGATACTGGCAAAGTATTTCTTGTGTCGGTAACATCTCTGATGAACTAACATAACGTCAAAATCAGACCGCAATTTATAGCTATCATGCAATCATTGAACGATTTAATCGAACACTTGCTCTGCGATTATTAGATATCAGTATGCGCAGGATACATCCACCGAATTTAAGTCTGGGAGAAGAGATCTCGTGAATGAGTTGCAAGACTACCGATATTGATAGCTGCGTTAAATAATAGGATTACTCATGGAATTTGAAGGAAATCTATAAATGCAATCTCGAAGAAACACAGACCAATGACGGCTTATGAGCGTTATGAACGTGACTCATTCATGTCAGTTATGTGACCTTCTGATATTTATATGAACCTGATGTACTTGCAGGGGTAATAAGAGCGACCGACCCAGTATGTAGTGTAACTACACATGAAATTCCCAGCGTGGTAATATATACATGGGTAGACCTGCAATATACAAATGAAATTAAACTGCTCCTCAACATGCACTTGTACGTTAACAATTACAAGTAATTTCTAAAGATACACAATTACCACCGCCTTCACATTTGTGAAGGGTGTTTCATACTGGTTCTTCGACGTCGATTACACTTAAGACAGGTCAGCATCACATTTGCTTTGCGTGTGTGGCCGAGATTACTATTAATTCTATCCAAATTGCACTGTCTAATGTTTTTATGACAATACTGTCACTACATTACTGCGTTACAACTCACAAAGTGATTGTTTTGTTTTTGTTTCAGTGTCATTATAAACTTAACATTAAGACCAAAGTCGTGCTTTGTTGCCACATTGCCAATAAGTAGCTAATGTTTATCCTTACTATATCTTTTAACAGCGACGCGTCGATTTCCATAGTTTGATTATTATTCATTGTGCAGGCTATGATAACCCTCCGTAGCTAAAGACAATCCTTTTACTGTCAACGCAGCGAAATGAATTAAATCTGACCATTCGATAACATCATGGACAATCCAAATATTAGTGTCCACAATAGTTAATACATGTATATGAATGATTAGTTATATCATATAATAGAGTCCATAGAGATTTATACATAGTCAACGCGCTCTTAAGAACATCTACAGAAACAATAATAATACTATTGTTTTAAAAACAACGAGCATTTGTTTCTTTGATGATCCAGGAATATCAATATGCTGGACTAGAACACGAACACATGGTACAGGTAAATCTGAGAATTTTTCTTTGTGTAACATAAATAATTGTTGCTGAAGAGAATCACAAACTATATTCCTACTTGCAACCATCAGATCTACAGGCCTCCACAAATTCCAAAAGTTACTCATCGTAGTCTGTAATCATTGGATATTATCCGACTGCAGTCTTATTAACTTCTTTAAACTCTTCAGCAATTCATAAAAATCTCTATGATCATGAAGCATTTCCTCAGAATAATCTATGAATTCTTGTAACAGCGTTGTGGCGATGACCCGACAAAACGTGGTGGTTGGCCATGATCACGTGATAAAATATTATTCCAAGTCGATAATCACTTAATAAATCTTTTCAATGCTCAACGGATACCTTGAATATATCATCCAGATAATGATGTTAGGAATATATTTTGTCCAGGTGTCCACGTATCTCCCTTCCATCGAAAGAAATAGTGATAAGTACGATATTTGACACCTCTTTCCTTCATATATATATATATATTTCTCTCTCTCTCTCTCTCTCTCTCTCTCTCTCTCTCTCTCTCTCTCTCTCTCTCTGTGAGTCTGAGTCAGTGCAACCATATCCAGATTCTGAAATTATTAAATCGCTCGTATTGTTTTACCATAACTGACAGGTCGGTTGAGATAAACCTTTTAATGTCTTGCCAAAGTACCATATACCGATATTGCTGATGACGGTTTTGACATTGTACTAATTTTGTAATATGTCTTAACGGGTGCAGATTCAAAATAACTGAGCTTTTATAATTCTCCATTCACCCTATTACGCATCAACACCGAACTGTAATTACATCAACAATTATAAGTAATTTTTTACTGATATAAAATAAATCTGTGGCGACTCGAACGGTGATATCAGAAAATATGTTTATCATTGAGAATACGTTTCTCGAAACATACGCTAAAATTGAAAACCTTACATGTGTAACCTGTGGTGAGTCACATTCAACGTTTATCACAAATGTTTGCTTTCAACTGATAAATTAACATTGTTTTGCTCTAATATATATATATATATATATATATATATATATATATATATATATATATATATATATATATGTATATTTATATATATATACATATATATATATACATATATATATATACATATATATATATACATATATATATATATATTTATATATATATATATATATATATATACATATATATATATATACATATATATACATATATATATATATACATATATATATATATATATATATATATATATATATATATATATATATATATATTTATATTTATATGTATATATATATATTTATCTGTTGCATCAGCAACTATAAAAACGAGCTCAGCGTCGTCGGCGATTAATCATATAATCATATAATGCTTCTTGTGTAAATTTCCATATTAATTTTTGCGCAGCTCTTTTGCAAGTTTAATTTCATAGTTTCTGATATCGTAATTGACAACTTAATCGCTCCCCTTGATATAATCAGGGAGTTTTGCTAGCTATACTTGCTTTTGTGGACGATACGATATTATTGCTTTACTCACGGTTTACGATATAAATAGCTTTGCATTTATCATATGACGTTACAAAACTATTAGAGTCCAACTACGGTTATTGAAATAACGACCATACCAGAGACAATCGGATAAAGGTTTTCAGATGTAAACTCGAATGACTTAATACATGCGAATCCAGTTAAGTCAAAATCTTTCTATGGTCCATTTATCGCAATCCGAGTCATCTCGTTTGTTAGATGTACAAATCTTTTTAAAATACATAGCACACTCTCCCCTTCCATCAACACTTCCAGGATAAGATGCAACCATACCAACTGAGATAATATCACTATATTCGTATTTTTTATTTCACAAATCGCCGTGTCCGTATATTGTCAAGAAATTCCAAACGTGTTGGCCTCTATGACACGAGCACCTAATGACACAACAAGGAAGTAATCGTTCAAGTATATCATTAACGTTCGTATATTTCTACGCAATCTCATGATCTCGACATGATGAGATCCTGTTCTATAAATATCTCCATTAGACCGAACAAACTGATCATAATTTCCACATTCGGAACTTTGAAACAACCATAGGATATAGGATCACTGCTACTGATATTTCTGATGAAACAGGACATATCAACGTCATACAATTTAACAGTTAGAACTCTTGGAAATAATGTTACGAATGGTGTCCACGCGTGCGCGTTATGTTCAACGATCTCTTTTGAAGATACCTCTGATTTATATTTTCATTCGTACAAAAATATCGCCGATTAGTGTTTTTACCCTGATTGTTTTTTTTTTCCAACATAGCAACATTACTGAGCGTAGCTCCATTCTCTCGAACTCGCTCAGCCTACTCGTTTATTTGGTTAATTTGTCGACATTATCTGATAAATCGCATTTAATAATTGGGGTCTCGACATTCAACAACAAAATATAATAATAATTGAAAATTCATGTACACCTCTCCACTATGTCAGCAACGTGGTGGGTGCTAATCTTGCACTCCCCGAGGTTGGTTGGGACGGGGGTACAAAACGTTTCCGTTATCAGGATAAATCTGTTGTTCGTAGAGAAGGGTCCTGGATGTGATGTAAGTTTGTATTCGTACATAATGTTATAAATAATTTGCATTTGTATATAATGCTGTAAATACCTGTAAATATGCTCCATAAGTTCAGATTGTGTGTTACGCCGTCCGTTGGAATTTAGTGTATATATAAAACTGTAAATAATATGCGTATGGTGCTTTCCATGCATACCTAAAAAATAAGGAATGCATATAGTGTGTTTTGTTAAAGAGAGTATATGTGTGTGATTAGGATTTTTAAAGTAGCTTTAACAATTTTTCAGTCATATCGCTACGATGTCTACTGTGAGGCAATTTATGGTAATGTCTAGCACTGGGGCATCATGCAGGATACATGGAACATGATGTCCCACCCAGTCACATTATCCTGACACCAGGCCGACCAATCCTAACACTAACGTTTTAATGCTGAGCGCCATACAATTAGGTCAGTAACAACGATGCGTCTGCGGTATGTTGCGTTTGTTTTAATGCATGCTCAGAAATGATACTTTTTAGTTGTGTATTCAGCGATAAGGCTCGGTCATATCTAAAAAGTTGAAACTCAACTGACTGGCTCATTATGTAGAATGCTGACACTCTAAGTAGATGATACTTTCATGACGAATTCAAGACACCAATATTACAATACACCGATGTCTTTTACTCCCTGTTCGTGTATTGTGGTGGTCATTTATACTTTGCCGTTAATCTAGAAACACAAAGAGAATGAGATTGATAATGTTAGGGCATAGCATTGTTAAGAGAGTTCAAGCTGATGTTGCCCTACCATTCATTTGTAGGCAACCGAGTGATTTATTCATATGTATGGATGGAATATCTGGGGCCAGGGTTGCAACTTTTCTGCGCCATCCCAGTGAAGGGCCAGTGCCAGATATAGTTTTTGTTCAATTAGGTAAAAATGAAGTAGGGATAATGCATCCCATGGATGTTGTTGGACAGATTATCCGGTTATGTGGGATGTACCGGTACTTAAGTCGTGGTGTGAGATTTGTGTTGGCGTAACAAGGCCACTTCCTTGAGTGACCCAATCGCTAGCGTTGGACAGACCAATTCCAGTTGTTTCATCTGCTTGTTTCTTCCCTGTCACGGAACTACCTTTTGAGGCAGATTTCCTTTCTGCTCTTGTTTTTTATTTATTTACTTCGTTTTTTTCTTTTTTTTTTCTTTCAAGTTGCTGTTTCATTTCTTCTTGTTTTTGTTTCCTTTCTTTCATTGTTCATTCAATATAATTATCTACTGCTTGGCTACAAAATGTTAACTGAGTAATATCTTCACCAGATTTGATATATGAAGTATTAGTAACGACGCGATATACATACCAAACCCAATCGGCAGATTGTAGAGCTTTAACATATCCGGGGTTTACATACCAATCTCTGTCACGATATCCATACGCGGCAATTTTCAATAATTGATCTGGGTTCACGAGAGCGGCAATACTTTCCGGCATAAATTTATCTGTAATGTTGGCTCTAACCTTTGTCCCTGGTCGATCTTCAGGTTGTGGTTGAGGATGTTACCGGGTTTGTGATCAAGTTGCTCGAAGACGGCCAAAAATATCAACAGACAATGTCTCAATTGACGTAAGTAACTTTTATATACCTTCTATAAATGACACCCCAGACTCTTGACGCGCTTTAAGTTTTTGCTAAACAGAATAACGGACGGGAAGATATTTCTTAATTGCATGTAGTTCCTGTCGAACTAAATTAGCTGTGCGAGATTCCATGTTTAATGCAAACTCACTCGTTATTATTATTGTGATATTTTTTTAATACACCACCTCACAACGCTTTTCCTTTACACACACAGGGTGACGACCAACATGTCGGTAAATAAATTATACACACAAGAAAAACCTGGTTAGAGGCATCGGTTTAGCTTGTATGTTCATTTTCGCGGGAAGTTTTATTTTCAAAAACAGACTACCCTAAAAAGGGTTATGTTCACTCTCCCCAATGTTTAACATTACTGACGCTTGTGTTGTCATGTTTGTAGGAAGCTTAATTTTTTAAACAAACCCTCCCACAATTTAATTTGTTCACCCTCCTGCTGCTCAAACTCATAACTGTTTAACAAATTCTATCAGAATAGGAAAGCTGCTCACACCTTCATAAACATTTGACTCATCGATTATGATTTCATAGCAAAATCTGATGAAAACAGACCACCAAAACCAGATGCGTTACGCTCTATGTCAATTCGCGAAACGATGTTCAAATTTCTACATATGCGCTACAACAGGCTTAAGTCTTGTTTTGAGGAAAATGGGTGGTTTACTCAGGTTTTAATCTCACCATTCCTTACAAGTGTTTAATTTCGACATTGTAAGAATTTCTCAAAATGAATATTGGGAAATTTGGGGAATACGTTAAATCAAATATTTGGTTTTAAAACAAAATTAGCACGATACAGGGATTTTCATCGCTATCAAAGGCAAATGTCTAACTGGATTAAAACATAATGAATCACCTACACGATCGAGTCAGATAGCGGTGTTTGATTAAATGAATGCCAGATATGATGTCAGGTAGAAATTTTCAGTTACTTTAGCTATACTTAATTATGATAATCTGAAAATTCACAGAGCAATTGACGCGGTTATCATTCGCAACGTAATTATATGCGAAACGATAGTCTTCCAATAGTAGCAGATTTCGGCAGCCATATCAAATATGTTCTGATCAGAAATTTCTGAACATTTGACTGCTACCTCATGACAGTACAGAACTGGACAATTGGACAACAGCATAATTTGTTAAACAGAAGTCACTTATCGAATTACCCGGCGCGCAGAATTGGCTGACATGTTAAGCGACCCCCCCCCCCCCCCCCAAACTCCTTCTCTCACGGGGAAAATAATAAAATGTATCAAATAATACCTAATCACCGGTGAGCCGACCAGGAAGGAGAAAACCAGTTTGACGAAAAATAAATAGAACACACTTGGACGTTATTGTGCATGTGAAGTCTTCTCATTTATAATAATGCTCGAGAAATAGTTTTCAATTTTGTAAAATTGTACTCTTAAAGTTTTCACGTATCGGTTGGGTCGGGAATCCGGGCATTTTCTCACATCCGGGCATTTTCAGTGCAAGGTTACAACCGTCGAGGTGAAAATAACCGCCCTTGTTCTAGTAACTTGAGTAACGTGTGCCGTGTGGGGAACATTTACACATTTTAAGATATGCCTAGGATTTGCAGTGTTGGTGTTTGCACAAACCATCATATGCAAAAGAAAAATTTAAATAATTAAAAACTCTTCCTAAATTACCAAATACGTCTTTTCTCTCTCGCCAATAACTACTTAAATATACAAGTGTCTATTATAGGTTTAAAATAAACAAATAAGCTACAAATTCTACCTTTAACAGCTCAGCTTTTCAGTCGTTTATATATTCCGCAGATTATAAATCGTACCGAACCACACTTATTTCCTTGACACTCCATCGTTCATATTTGCAATTATAATGCAAACTCCAAATTAAAAATATGTCATACGAGCAAACTATATGTACCCATCCTGAAATGTTGTTTTAAATGATTGACTTCCCTGATTGTGTGCCATTTCTTTAATCTCTTTAATCATGAGAACGATCAGGATACTGCAGTAATTAGCAGGTTTTAATTAAATTAACAAAAAAAACATCAAAACGGAAATTAAAATCCGAAATCTGTCTTTTTTAAACAGTCATATGTTGACTACTTTTAGACGTGGATGTGGTATTGGAATGATAAATTAAGCAATGATAGCGTATTAAATGGCAATCAGTTCAGTTCACAAACCTACTGTATATTCAAAAATAATCTACATTAATTTATTCTCACTGAAGGTCGAAACACTGGCAAGATATAGTGTTATCAGCATTTATTAATTATTAGAATTAAAGATTTCTTGCCGCACACATGATCAAGTGAGCTCTTATCTATCTATTTATCTATCTATCTATCTATCTATCTATCTATCTATCTATCTATCTATCTATCTATCTATCTATCTATCTATCTATCTATCTATCTATCTATCTATCTATCTTTGTCTGTATGTCCGTCCGTCCATCCATCTATTCGACGAACCAACAAATCAACTACTTTAAAAGTAAACAGATCGCAAAACTTGAAAAAAATTTTTAGTGATAAGACATTTTGTAGAAAATAGCAATGGACCCGCAATTTTCGCTGAAGCTAGAAAAGGGGATCCTCTAATTATCGCCATGAAAGTTTAACAACATAATATGCAAATTAAAAATTTTATACAAAAGTATTTTTGCGCATGTTAAATTCCAGTCTACAGGCAAGCAGAAAAACGAATTGATTTGGCAAGTACGTTTTACATGTTTATGTAAAGGTAACAAAAATATAGAAGTATTTTGTTTTTGATGTGTAAAGACAGCAAATGTGGGAGTATTTACATGGTCATTCGTAAAGCATTTCAACATGAACGCAAGCGTTAACGTTTGGGTACTTGAGTGAGTTATTCTAGCGGAGGAGTAGGGGTAGGCCTAGCAACATGAGAGGTTGATGGTAACGTTTAGTGTATTCTGGATACGGATAATATGCTTCTCTTTTTTTTTTCTTCTAATTCGATTGTCATTAAAATTCCCAAACATGCAAAAGGAGAAATACCAAAACAAATCCCACAAAAGAACACCGTTTTTTTTTCTTGGTAAGACAAAGACGACGTAAAATATAATTTTCGTAACTATGTATAGAGTCTTTGGAATATAACATCTACCGAAAGAACTGACAGCTTTTCGTTAAAGATATGACCTGCTAACTCGTAGTACTATAATCAGGACCTTGACGGTTAAACTATTATCACATGCCGACCCAACCTATCTATCCAAATCAGTACAAAACTAGGTGTGGATGATTGACTAAAGTACGGGTGGCCAACATTATCCCTAGCGTGATAAAACGCCTCCTTTTCAGGACAAAGTTCTTCGGCTGGACCAGGACGTTTTGTGACTGGCACCATGTTACCTTCGAGGATAACTATAGGAGTATTTCACGGACTTCTACTTTCGGTAATTTATTTTGTAAATGTTTTTTTTCTCTTTCTCCCCAACGCCCCCTCCCCCTTAATGATAACTGTGCTAAATCTTGATCGTAAGGGCAGTACATACTACGGGTTGGTGGAGGCGATGATACTGAAGTGGTCAGGATATTACAAAATACTTTGATAATAGTGATTTATCATTTCGTTCAGTTTAGTATGTAGAAAAATAATGAAATTGAATGTGAGTTTCATTTCTGCACATACTGTTTGCAAAGGAAATGGATTCTAGTCAGTCATAAATATCCTTGACATTAGTTCCTAAATAAGAGGTAGAAAGACCTCTTTTTGCAATCATATAGTGTGATAAACGGGGTACTATGTCTGAATGAATCATGGGAGTGATCAGAGGTAATCTTGTTACTTTGGTAATATTTTGTCAATATTAAAGTTCACCTGTGTCTGCAATAAGCAGCAAATGATGATAAATTTAATGCAGTCTATTGTATTTTATTAATACTAATGAACCAGTTTGTAGTGAAAGACTTTATGATCATGACCCAAATCAGCTATCTGGAATATTTTCATATTCCCTACCAATGTCTGTCTGTACATTTATCTATTCTCCACAATTGGTAATTCAATTGTATATACTTTATTAATTACGAAAAAGGATTGTGTTTCTGGTTGTATCACAGTTTCTGTTTCTCATTGCGAACCCTAGACATTTTTTCCACATGTATTAAAAACAAATCACACAAAAATCAAATTATATGTAGTTTTTCAAAAAGACTGCCTTTGCTAATTTTAAAACCAGTGCAATAGGAAACATGCATTTTTATTTTCCCTTAATAATTTTGAGTTTAAATCCAACCACTTTCATGGTATCAAACAGTGGGTTTACAACAAAATGTATGACTTTAGTCTAATATAGCCCCGTTAGGTAGACAACCAGCCACACTAAGCTGTCTCCTTGTATCCTGCTTTCTAAAGCACCCATGTTTCTGAAAGATAAGTGCTGTAGCTATGGCAAGTAGTTTGCATGATCTTAATACCGGTTTTATGAATAGACTGATGATACCCAAAGATTGGCAGGCTAATATTTACAGAACTACAGTAACTCCTTATATGTCACCCCTTATCAGTGTTCAGCTCTTATACCACCATTTCCAAGAACCACTGTTGCATGGCCATCACTCTGATGTGGCATGCATATTGTATTTTAGGCATAATAATATATAATTTACCCCTCGCAAGTGGCTACTTTTTATCTGTGTCTAAAATTAACATTTAATTTGTATGTTAATGTAGGTAACCTAATTATTGATGTTTGTTTCCCAGTGCCAGGTTTTGGATACTGAGAGTTGTGCTGACAAAAGTTCATTATAATGTCAATATTGTGTTATGTACAAATGCCAACATTTACAGGAAATGAGTTCAGCAATGCTGTAATAGAGTTGTGGGCTACACATAGTTGTTGACTTCTGTTTGATGATTTTGATCACAGCAGACCTACCAACTCTGACGATTTTGCCATAAGTGTTACGAAAATTGCTCTTAAAATATATACTTATGACATACTAGCAAAAATTATGGAAAAATCTAAATACAATATAATTGGTTCATCAGTGTTTATTTGGATTCAGGTTTTATCTTAGAATTAGTACAATTATTCAGACTAACTGTACATCAGCACCCAGATGCTTAAAACTGCATCTGTTTGTTCATGTGAAACATTTGCATGATCAAACGGTTGATTTTAGAATTTTTCAAAATCGCATGCAAAAAGAGATGTATGTTAAAGGTGAAAGGGAAAATAAGCTTCTAGAAAAGTATTAATAATCAACACAGAGGAATAAAAAAGAATATGTATTATGATTCTTGTGAATAAAAGCTGGAAAGGGCATAAGTTCATTAGACATTGCATGCCAATTTGAGTATGTCTCGTGGTGCCCGGAAAATATAATTGGATTGTGATGTTAAATGGAAAAGAATATCCAAGAACTATGACAAGTTGAGAGATAGCAACAAGCCATTTAGCTGCATAGTGTTTGGAACTAGAGTTTGTGCAACTGTACAAGTGGTAAATTAAGTCGATGAATCCTATACAAACTTTTTAGTTGAACATAATGTTTATTGTCACTGCATCAAACTTTTAATATCTTTTCAGCTTTACAATAGCATTTATTGATATTTTGTTACAACTAATGACAACTGTTCAATAATATGGAAAATAGTCAAATACCTTACTCAGACAGACTCATTTGGGTTGGCAGGTCTGTCACAGGTAATTTTAATGATCATAATATGCTGAGTAATGGCTAAAGAGAAATGGACTTTGAACAAATTAGGGTATTAGGTGAAGACTAAAAGTCATGACATAGTACATATTACTTTCTTTATAAACAATGCATATGTCCAGAAGGAAAATGTGGAATGTCATAGGGAGAAACAGTGCATACTTTTTGAACAGTTCATATCTGACCTGGAAGCATGGGTCTCTGAGAACACTGAAGATGTGTTTGTTATCTTTTGTATACTTGAACATAGGTTACAATATCTAATAGTTATCTTATAGTATTTTGTTTTCATCCTCTAGTATCTCATAGTTAAGTAAAGCATACACAAACACATTTTATGATATATTATAGTCATCGTTTTGTATCTTGCAGTTCATTTCAAGCATACTCAAGCACAACTTGTGCTATCTTGTAGTTTTTTACAGCATTTGACATTATATTTGTATAATTTTTGTTTTCCAGTCATGTTTTAAGCCTCATCACTACCATATTGCTGCCTGTGATAAAGTAACAGAGATACTGGTTTAAAGATTGGATGAATTTAAACTGATAGGTGTTCTAGTTGTTAAAATATTTTGATGTTGTGAATCCATCAACTACTCTTATGTTAACTGAGATTGTACAAATGTGATGATGTTATTCTGGTCTTTTTTCATATTATATTTAAATAATAGAAGTTAGGATTGTTTCCAATTTGTCAATATTAGATACAACTTTTCACAGTGTATCGCAGCTATCAATATTCGGACCTCTGTCACTTTTATTATATATAGATGATCTGCCTTAAGTGACCAGGTATGTATGAAGAAAACACAACATTGCACATTTCAATTAAGTAACCTTTGTCATTTAAACTGTTCTAAGTTCATTACTTAATCTAGCTAAGTAATCCAACAAGGTTTATTCACTTTTTAAATTTCAGATATCCTTCCTTAAATTTTCCATAATAATTAGCATCATATCCTACTAGATTTTGATAGCATTTTTGAATTTCTGTGTTTTTTAGAGTCTCTTGCTGTGTATTTGTCTGTTTGACTTTTAAAAACATTTCTGTCCAAATACTTAGTATTGCTTCCCTTTTATCATTTAACATGACTGAATCACTCGGGTAAGTTGTCATTTTACTGAGTAATTATATTAGCAATGCTTAATGCACACATTACCTGCTTTTTGTATATCCAATCTTCTTTCAACTTAAAGGGGCCCCGAGTGGTCTAAAGCGCTCTCCAATACGGATCCGTGCGTCTCACATCTGTCTGCGTGGGTTCGAGTCTAAGATTTTGTTAATTTAGTTATGTAAGAAAGCTTGCCAGTAGCTTCTCGTGGGTCGGTGGTTCTTTCCGAGGTTTTCCTCAGATTCTTCCTCCACCAATAATACTGGCCGCCATATATAGCCTATCGTGTGCTGAAAAATGGCGTTAATCCCTAAAAGAACACAAAACAACTTTCAACTTAATTGCAGGAGCAATATCCAAGCCTGTTGTGGGTAATTGTGGCAGCAGGTAACTTTCAAGAAATAAGAAAAAGACCTGGAACTCAGACCGAAGTTGTCTTTAATTGTAAGAGGATACAGTCCAGTCGTATCACTATCAGCATGGTGTCCTTTTTGTTGAAATGGTCCATCCAAATAGTACATACCGGTATTTGGCCATCTTATAGGCATCTAAAACTGGTATACCAGTGATTTCAGTGAGCAATCTGTCTGCAGGAATAATCCTCTTTCTCTTTGAGCTCATTTAGGCTTTTTAATGGACTGGGAAAAATCAGACTTCTGTTCATCCAAGAACTTTGTCTTTGTGGATATGGAGTTCTTCACCAACCGGAATCTGGTGTGGCTGTCTCATCTTTACATTACCAGAATTGTTGATATCATTGAGCTTTTTTCTAGCAAGACGAGAGAGAATTGTTTTAACACCGTTGACTATTCAGTGAGGCTGCAGATCTAAGACTGCTAAGCAACCTATTTATGCGCTCCTTACTGATGTCATTCCTGCATAAAAGTGGCACCTCTCACTCAATCAATCCATCCTGATCCCAAATTAGATTCAATCATTCTTGCATCACGGATGTAACTCAATATGGCCGAATATGGGAATTCCACTTGAAATGTCCCAAGCAGAACTAACAGTATTCTAGGCCAACCCAAATCTCCTTACTCACCCATGTTCAAGGGTGTTATATCCATGTCTGGGGCTATCTTCTTCTGCATGATTGGCTATTACCTGAGGACAACCTTCCAAGACAAATGATTTAAACCTTCAATTGTGGAGGGAATCTAGAGAGCAAGAAGCCCTCCACTCTGAAGGCTTATAAGAGGAACTGGTGCATGTGACTTTACTGGTGCTAGATCCATCACATCATCCCTTTGAGTGCTTCAATATCTCAATAGGTTAACATTTTTCTCTGGCTCTTTGAGGAGAAACACTGTCACTGTAAAAGGCTATCGCTCTATGATATTGGACACATTTCGACATCATGGCAGATATGATGTTGGGCATGATAAAGATATTTCGGGTCGTTTAGCCTGTTTTGATCTTAATCTTGATTAATATTACTAACCCTGTTTCCCAAATGGAATCTGTTCTGGGTTCTAACATGGCTCAACTCAACTAAGTTCGAACCTCTTTTCCATCCTTTGCTAAAGTTTCTAGAACACCAGACATGTTTACTGATAGCTTTTACTTTTACATATAGGGTAAGTGAGCTGCATTCCCTTTCAGTTGACCCAAACTATCTTCACAACCAGATTTTGTAGCCAAACACCAGTTACTTTCCATGTGTAACCAAAGGGTCATCATTTGCTCTCGCTCTCGCTCTCTCTCTCTTCCATAGACTAGTTGAGAGGAGCAACCATGCTATATTCTGTCCATACTATCAGGCACTGCATGAAATAAGTTGTGACATGTGCAAATACTTCTTCCTCCCTGTGAAGGCTGGAAAACAAACCATTCTTCAAGCCCTTTCTTCACATCTTGCCTGGATTCTACACTTTGTCTTGAGATCTCACAAGATCAGAGTCACTTCATGGAGATTACAGTTCATAAGTTTAAACCCACCTCTTCTGACCTTATGTTCAAACAACATTTTGATCTGAGATAGTGTAGAAGATGTTGGCTGGCATGCAGTCAACCTTCTTAAGTGCTCTCTTAGATTTAGTGTCACAGAGGCAGAATTTGAATCTGGTAGGGCTGGTGGCAGCAGCACAGATGGCCACCAGACCCATTTAAAGCAATCAACACTGTTAGTTTCGCTGCATTCACTAGTGAAACTTTTGTAGGTAAGAAGATTTCAACTTCATCTTCTCAACCGTAGATAAGAGTCCATGGTCAAGGAATATCAAGTAGTATTGCTTACGTCATTAATATAATGGGTTATCTCTCACATGGAGAATCCAGCTAGTCTTCCCTTCACGGATACTCCAGGTGGAGATTGGGTGCTCAGCATCCCCTCCTCGTATTACTTATTTGTCTAACATAGTGTAAATGTGTAATGTATTTGAAGGAGAAAGCAAATTGTTTAGTTAATTATATGTTTCTCCAAGAATGCGTACCATATCACATTACTTAAAAGACCTCCCAACCACTTCGACATGCAAGTATCCTTGTTAGTATCTCACTCAGCTAAAATCTGGTGATACCTTTATGGTATCATGTGAAATTAATGGGCAAACTTTACTACCTTTTGTTTATGTAAGACAGGATGTGATGATTTTCATCTTTTAGCAGGGCTAGATTTGCAAGGTGGCAGGTTAATATTCCTAATGTAATGTGATTGGGTCAGTATACTTTGAGAAACACAATTGACTTAAAAATATCCATTCTATAATTTTTCAGATTCTGAATAGGACGCGATATAGCTGAAGGATTCAGTGATATTCTGCCAGGGTTGTAGGTTGTAGAGATAGATCGATAGCTGTTTGGAAATTGTCTTGGTATATACATGTATCATGGTCTCAGTGAAATATTGAATTATTGCTGCACTAAAAACAGTACCTGTAAAGAGCAGTGTAAAAAATGTTCAACATCAATTTTAACTATTTTACCATTTCGCAAATATTCGTTGTCTATAGAAACATGTAAGCTTGGAGTAAATCTGATCTTTATGGTTGCATCCTGTTTTATCGTAGAATGTTTTTATTTGATTCAAAATCTTGAGAAAATTCATTCAGTCAGTGAAGTTATGTGACCAACTTTAAAAGACATTTGAAAGCCTCTAACTTTACCAGTTTTTTTACTACATCTGTATCACAAAATCATTTGAATTTGATAAATTATCAAATCAGTGTTGCATACATTGATTTCAGAGCCTATTATTTATGCCTTCATAGTCGTAATTGTAATCATCCAAACTCAAGAAAGTTCTGAATAGTCTCCAGTTTAGATAATGGAGAATCCAATCTCTTTTCTTTCAGGTTATGACTATGTCTTTAATAATAACAAGTGATGTAATGCATAAAAAGACAATAAAATAAAATGACCAACTTATTCTTTAAACAGCTTCATGATTGATTTCAACCAAATAAGTAAAAGTGTCTTTGTTTTAAGATCGTTCACATGTGACAATCATACTGATTGGTGTTGAATTTGATTGTAATTTATTTAAATTAAGAAATAAATTTAAATGACTATTAAAGACTGGACAGTATTTAAATATTATGATGATGGACTTAATTGTATTTCATACGTTTTTCAATTGTATTGTTAATATAATCACAAATGGCTTGCCATCTTTGTCATGTGACTTAATTATATGTTATAATCCTACTGTTTGTGTAGTAGTTTAACCTGATTACTCATGGTAACTGTATTATCTTGATTTCTCAAAGTCAGTGAATAGTATACATACGTATATATTTCAGTTCATAAACACCATGCGTGAAGATTAGCTCATCTTTATCTTCACACAGATTTGGCAAAGATGATTGAGGAATATTTTTGCCCAACACACCTACTTTTAAAATACCATATTTATGAGCCTAGGCCCCACCCAACTCGTAGTATCAAGGAAACAATGCATACATGTTGTACACACAGTCATTTTGTAAAGGCATCAAATAAATAATTAATGACTAAGCTTGGTTTGGACTGTATACAGTGTTACAAGCTTTCTTAATGTAAGTCTTCTGTATTCCTTTATCCTCATTCTTAGCATTGTTTGCAAATATAGCAGCACCAAATTTCATTCAGGTGTTATTTTGTTACAGCTCTGTGGCCTTGAAATAACAAACAAACTAAACCAATAAGTTTTGTGAAATTAACAAATAATTTAAATCTCAAAGTTTTAAAATGAAAATTTAACAGGAATGTACAGTATAGTGAATTAAATCCCAAGTAATTCTAAATGTTCTATCACATGTCAGAAGTATAGAATGTTCTGAATGAATTCCAATATTGAATGTGCTGATGTACCAAGTCCTGATATTTCATAAAGATATAATTCAGAATGTCTTAAAGATCCTCGCATGATGAAAACCAGTTCTGTAAAGAAAAGGAAACTGATAGAATGTCTGATAGATTAACGTAGTAACCTGTATACTAAGAGGCCATCTTTCCCTGATATATTAACACATTAACCGATGTGCCCAAGTGCTAGGTAATCCCAGACAGCATACTTGCAGAGATCGCCTAGAGCAGTGTTAGCCCTACCAGTGCCTGTATCCCTGAGACTTGCTGACAATACTTGGCTTGCAGATTTTTTTTAGACAGCTACGAGTAATAAATGTTATTTTTTTAGATTTACGTTTCTTTAAGTAAGTAAAATTTGGCAAAGCAGTTCTTGATAAAATTACGTACAAATGGTATAAAAATTTCGAACAACATGCAAAAAAAAAACTGACACATAAAGATAAAATGAATTTCGTACTAATTTGTTTCTCTTGCCATGAATAATCCATAAAAATCCACGATGAATTCACACTGAATAATCAACACTATCAACACGTGCAATTCACTCCTTTTGATGTACATACAAATTCCACTTGTCATCTCTATTGCAAACTAAACCTGGTGTAAATACTTCTTCAGTCTGTCAAGTAAAAGTCTAATTCCAGCGGCTGATTCTCGTAATTTTCTTCATTTTCTAATCTAAAAATTTTCACTAATTTTCCGCTATCAAAGTCAATTTTCCCCCTTTCTTCAGCAATATACACTCTATTTATATAAGCTAACGTTTGAGTGGTTAAACTGCCGGCATAACTAGGAAATGGCTTCAAATCAGCCAATGGTTTGCTCCGATTCATGTCGTCGCTCGGGATACAGGCATAGTGAAATAGTGCCACTCAAACTCGGCGCTCGGAATACAAGCTATGCAAACTCAGCCCCGTTATCGTGGCATTCGGGAGATGAGGGAGGTAAAGTGCGACGAGTTATTGAGGCGACAGGGGTTAATGTGTAGATGATGTGTCAAATGTGTCATAAAAACACCCCATTCCACATCATGGAATATTAGATGCCTTCGACTGCATTCAAATTAGTGGAATCTTCTCTGAATTTATTACCATTTGCAGTATCAAGATTATGGTACCACTAATTTTAATCAGGAACGCTGGTCTTGCAGAGGCAAATTGATTCATGACGGCAACCATATATGTGGTAAATTTCCAGTTTATCCACTTTGGAACTTAATAATGTGAAGAAACTTCTGATAAAGCTGAGACGACTTTGACTAATCGAAGATCCAGGAAAGCTGATTGCTTGATTTTAACTCTTCCGATGTAACACACTGAAGAGAAATGAGGTATATAGAATGGAAACAACCAGGTACCCCCATTGTACACTTTGTACGCTTTGTCTTGAGATCTCACAAGATTAGAATCACTTCATGTCGATTACAGCTCATACGTTTAGAGCCATCTTTTCTGGCCTTGTGTTCAAACGTACCATTTTCATTTGAGATATCGTAGAAGCTGTTGGCTGGCATGCATTCAACCTTCTCAAGTGCTCTCTCAGATGTAGTGTCACAGAGGCAGACTTTGAATCTGGTAGGGCTGATGGCAGCAGCACAGATGGGCACCAGACCGAATTAGATCAATCAACATAGCCTGTTAGCTTTGCTGGATTCACTAGCGAAACTTTTGTATGTAAGAAGATTTCAACTTCATCTTCTCAACCGTAGATAAGATTCCATAGTCAAGGTATCCCATGCAGTGTTCCTTGTGTCATTAATAAAATGGGTTATCTTTCACATGGATAATCCAGTTGTTCTTCCCCTCAATGATATCCGAGGTAGAGGTCGGATCCTCAGCATCCCCTCTTCCTATTACTATTTTGCCACATGTAACTTAAAATCCTTCCCAACCACCTCACCACGTGAATATCTGGAAACACCTAGTTGTATCATGAGGAGTTAATGGACACAATTTACTGCCTTTTGTCTATGTAAGACAGGATAAGACGTTTTTGATCGTTTAGTAGGGCTGAATTCGTGAGGTGGCAGGTCAATACTCCTAATGTACAGTAGTGTGATTGGGCAAGAATTCAGAATCTGTCGGATTCTGAATTGGAGAAGATGTAGCTGAAGAAATGTGATAATTGTCCATGGTTACAGCCTGGTATCTATGTGGTAGTTTGCAGTGACAGCATGTACTGGTGTTACCTAACATTCTTTGGCAGCAGCCCCTGTTATTAACTGGCCCACCTCTTCCTGGTCTACTGAAACCAATAAAAGACCCCCTACCTGTTTTGGTATGGTAAACATAATAATTTTGAAACCTAATCTACTGGCAAGCATTACAAACCAACTTCACCAAGTTTCAAAGTTTTTACATTTCTTTAGAAAGATGATCTCCAAACAAAAATGTCAAGTTTAGGGTGGTGAGATAAATAGATTTTGGAAATTGTCTGAGCACATACAAGTATCATGGTATCAGTGAAATATTCAATTAAATCTGCACTAAAAACAGTAGCTGCTAAGTCTAGAGCAGTGTAGAAAATATGTTCAACATCAATTTGAACTATTTTACCATTTTGTAAATATTTGTTTTCTATAGATATATGTAAGTTTGGAGTAAATCTGATCTTTATGGCTGTATTCTTTTTCAACGGAGAACGTTCTTATATGCCTCAAAATCTTTAAAAATTTCATTCAGTCAGTGAAGTTATGTGACCAACTTTAACAGATATTTGAAAGCCTCTAAATTCACCAGTTTTTTTTTTTTTACTATGTATCGCAAAATCTTTAGAATCACTCATTTTAAACTTCTCAAACTAATACAGTTTTGAATTATAGTTTCTGATAGTTGAACTAATTTTAAAGTGTTTTATTAGTCACTATTCTTATCTTAAAATTATTTTGTTTAAATTCTAATTTTCATTCTCTCAGTTGTACCTCTTGGTCATCTACATCCCAGATGTTAAGGCCACTTTGGGATATAAATGCGATAACTGCACAGGAACAAATGAGACATGTACAAATGGGATTTGTGTATGTGAAGAAGCATTTTTTGACAGTAATGGTACTGATCCTGGAGGAACATGTGATCTAAGTGAGTATGAAACAAGCACATATTTTAATAGGTTTCATTTAAATCATTTAAACTTCTTTGTCTTTGTAAGTCCCCGTAGGTTTCCAGTACACTACTCCTTAGTGGTTAATGTACATCCTATTTTTTTATATACAAATGGTTACAGTTAAGTGATTTGTGTTAACAATTAATGCAACATAGGCCCTTCCTCAGCTTAATAGGAACTTGTATTAATTTGTACAGTTTTAAATAATTGATTAAACATTATTTCAATACTTTTTTCCATTGCATCATCATCTATTAATAGTGTTTTGTAAGGCTCACATGACCTTATTATTGTGTGTCGGTCTGAAATTCCATTGCCACCAAAATATGTAAATTAAGCAAACTAAGTAACTTTAAAATAAATAAGAAAATCTGAAATAAAAACAGGTATATTTGTAAATTAGAAATATTAAAACTCTGACAATACTCAAATAAAATAAATGAGCCTTAAATTAAACAGACAAATGAGAAAAGAATCAGGCATAATGAGATCACTACTCCAATAAAAGAAATGAAGCAAAGATGAAACAAATGTCAAAACCATTGTAATAGTTATCATCACTTGAGTCCTTCTTTGTGCCACAGAAAATATCTTCAAGCCTAAGTAAGAAATATAGAGATAGAAGACTTGCTATGAAATCTTCAGCAACTCAGAGGGTTATATGTTCAGCACTCTAATGAGTTTTAATTTGTAGTAAAGAAATTTTCTTTATTGCTAGTATGTGGAGTAAAACCTGAATCCAGTGATAGTCCATATATCTCTCTCTCTCTCTCTCTCTCTCTCTCTCTCTCTCTCTCTCTCTCTCTCTCTCTCTCTCTCTCTCTCTCTCTCTCTCTCTCTCTCTCTCTCCGTGGTAGATTTTTGAGGTTCTAATTAATTGAACCAAATTGATTAGAAATATATTTTAAAAAAGCATTTCACTTCCAGTGAAGCACATTTACATTGGAACCTCTTTGAATCAAATATATGCATTAAATAATGTTGCCTGGTCAATTCTAGGGGTGATCTTGATCTAGACTCACACGTATTGGATATTTTATGGCATGTATCAACAAGCCAGCTGCTTCATATAACAGCATTGGTTATATCATTTTGTCTTGCCTGATGCAAGATGCTCAAATGTCTTACCCTCTTGGCTCAATAAATGCAGTGTCTCCTTACAATGAAGCAGTTTCGCTGTTGTTTCATAAAATTGATCTTAACCACATTAATCCCTGGAGTTTTGTGCTGTTTTCGCATGAAATGCGAGTAGGAAAAAAATTTTGGGGACTATTTCTAAATAAATCCTAATACATCGACTTCCAAGTAATGTGCTAAAGAAAATGTTTTTCATTGGTTAGTTTGCTGGCGCATGAGCAG